>JAIQCU010001354.1:0-23103 GCA_022114935.1 Leptestheria dahalacensis
GTCAGTTAAAGTATATACTTAGTATTGCTAATTTGAGATAGTGTAGCACACGTAATTTGGTATAGTACCGTATAGTATAGTATCGTATAGCACAGTATAATACAGTATAGCATATATGGTATAGTATCATGTCGTGTAGCATAGTATATTATACGGTAGGATGGTATAGTATAGTATAGTGCAATATAGTATTTTTTGTTGAAATAGAAAGTGTATTAACCCAGCTGGCTAAGCATAGTATGGTATACTATCGAATAGTTAGATAGTTAGTATAGTAAGTTATGGTAGTATAGTGTGTGCTATAATACTGCGGTACAGTATGGCAGTTTAGTAATAGCAGAGCATAGTATAACATAGTTTAGCAGTAATAGTCATAAGAATCTCTTAAAGTACCGTTTCTTCTCGTACTCGTATGGAATTTAGTAAAGTCTAGTTGAATTCGAAGTTTGAATTCCGGCAAAGTGTCGCACAAAACAAGGAGAAAATCAATATTCCGTCCGGCAGGTATGGCCCTACCTACTGGGACACTATCCTTTCGGCAGCACGGCGGAAGAGCGTGAAGCACAAGATTATGCAAGTCACACAGCCTACGAGACAACCATGTCGGAATGGCTGGCTCTGGAAGCTATCGTGCGCCAGAGAGACAAAGAAACAACAGCTGCAAGTATCGCTAAACTTTCTTCCGGTTCACACAGCGAGGATTCTCCGCTGCAGCGGCAAGGAAGTCCCACCAACGAAGTAAATCCTCAAAATACTAGACTTTCTAGCTAGTAACTGAGATAAATAGTATAACAGTTCAATAGTAAGGAGAATAACTAGTTAACTCAACTAATAAACCAACTTTCTGTATCGTACGTCTGTGGTAAGGTTTTTAACTTTTCCGATGATGATGATGATGATGATGATGAGGCCGACGATGCCGACGCTGACGAGAGTGGCAATAGATCCAAGGTACTTAACTACTTAGAATTCCTGCAAGCGGTTAATCTACTTGTTTTTGCATGAAATTCTTATCTGTAAATTTTAGTTTACTGTGTTTCCTCTTGCCCCTCTAGTTTGATTCCATTCTCATGGGTTGATTTCATACTAGTTAATTCTATATTAATTTCTTAATTTGTTTTCTTTTTCATAGGAAACACAGCCTACAGTTGTGGACTCTGTTGACGTCGATACGGAGAACCAAGAAATCACTAGCCAGACTACAGGATCCCTAGGTTGCCACACTTGTAACTTCTTCTTTAAAGGCTTATTACAACTAATAATAATTATGATAAGTAAATAAATTCACATGTCAGCATGTTTATTATAACCAAAGCCTAATCAATTTAAATTTAATTAAATTAATATGTATTACCACACGAATATTATACTGTTCATCATATAACTAATACTAGATGTACGATACATAAATATAGTATTAATAATCTAATATGATTAACTTTACTGAGTCTATAATGATCGAGTTAAGGTTACTGTAGGAATTGAGCGATTTTTTCCGTATGAGCAATTAGCAAATTAGAAAACTACTAATCTCGTGTACATTTAACTCAGCTACGTTTATCAAAGTCGCATTAAACTTTATATTAAGAAAAAAACAGGCACGCGAGCCGTTCTATAAATGGAAGTTTCTCAATTTAGTGCTTAGGAAGTATCAAGTGCTGTTTTTGGTATTTGCAGACATTCCACGTGTAGAAATTCCCCGGTGCGAAACTTTGGACAAAACCGACGATGAATTGGGTGATGAACTTGCTAGCAAGCAAGGCGAGGATGATTTCGTAAATAAAGAAGTTGCCGACTGCTGCGCTCAGAAACTCTGTGTTGACGAGGGCTACGATAAAGTTAGCCTCGGTACCAGGTCACCCTGCATATCCCCCGCAAGTTCTCAAGGAGGAGTGTACACGGTAAAAATGACAATTATTCCAAATATTGCTTATTTAAATCTTAACTACAGCTGTATTTGCATTAATGCATCTTTCCAGTTTTAACGCACGCGTACTTGGTTAGACATGTAGGATTTTTCCACAACTAGAATTAAACGAAACTGAACAGATATACACAGACAGATTGGTAGGTAGGTAAATAGACAGATAGATGAGTAGAGAGATAGATAGACAGATAGATAAATAGATAGGTATGTATATAGATAGATAGATTACATAAGCAGGTATGATAACTAGACGGATAGATAGAGATAGATAGATAGATAGATAGATAGATAGATAGATAGATAGATAGACAGATAGATAGATAGATAGATAGATAGATAGATAGATAGATAGATAGATAGATAGATAGATAGATAATAGATAGATAGATAGATAGACGGGTAGACAAACTAGATAAATAAAATACAGGTAGAAAGTTGGATAGACATCACAGAAATTTTAACAAAAGGCAATAACGACTAAGTCCAACTTAAACTAAAATAGATAGCATGTTAACTTTTATCTTCAATAACCCGATAACTAGATGGAAATTTGATTTGCCAGCACTAAACAAGATTGGGTAAAAGGTCACGGGGGCCACCGTCCACACTAATTAAAACTTAAGTCAACTGTGTGATTAACCTGCAGCCGGAACTGCTGGAAACATTCGCCCTGAATCTGCATCGTATCGACAAGGACGTCCAGCGCTGCGACCGTAATTACTGGTACTTCACAACAGACAACTTGGAGAAGCTGCGCAACATCATGTGCACGTAAACAACAGCTTCTTATCGATCATCTTTGCGTGATTACAATCCATTCCTCAACCTTTTAAATTACACGCGCTTCTTGCAGATACGTCTGGTGTCACCTGGACACCGGGTACATGCAGGGAATGTGCGATCTGGTGGCTCCTTTGTTAGTCATCTTGGATGACGAGGCTCTGACTTACAGCTGCTTTTGCGAACTTATGAAACGGATGGCGTCTAACTTCCCCAACGGTGGAGCCATGGACACCCACTTGGCTAACATGAGGTTAATTTGAATGTACATTTTAACCTAACATGCTGATTTCGGACGCGATATTCAGACCATAAACGACTTAACTATAACTTACTAAACTGCTGAGTTACTTTAATTACATTAGATTCGTTAGAATTGTAATGAGTTATCGTGTTACTTTCCAGCATCGTAGTTAATTTCAAAGTTAAAATAGTATGAGGCAACAGGAAACATACGATTACAGTGTTTCGTGTTGGAAATTGTTGTCGACAGGTCTTTGATACAAATCCTCGACGCAGAAATATTCGATCTGATGCATCAAAACGGAGACTACACGCACTTTTACTTCTGCTACCGCTGGTTCCTTCTGGATTTCAAAAGAGGTTCGTGGCAAACTCAGCAAACTACGATAGCTAATAGTTAATAGTATTAACTTTAGTTAGAATCCCCATTTAATTCATTCAATATTGTAGAACTGGTTTACGATGACGTGTTCACGGTGTGGGAAACTATCTGGTCAGCTTGCCATATATCTAGCTCCCACTTCGTCCTCTTTGTCGCCCTGGCTTTAGTGCAGTACTACCGCGACATCGTTTTAACCAACGCCATGGATTTCACCGATATCATTAAATTCTTCAACGGTACTCTTTTGACTATACTCTAAAAACTTGCATTTGTAAACTGAAAATGTGAGGGATATAGTTTATATTAACGAGTCTACATGAATTTTGTTTATGTTGTAACTGTTTGTCAATTCCAGAAATGGCGGAAAGACATGATGCCAAGGCGATACTACGACTTGCTCGGGATCTGGTACTACAGCTGCAGACTCTTATAGAGAAATAGATCTTCAGTTAGAGCTTTACCGGCTTTCTAGCAGTTTATTACCCAGGCCCTGTTGTCTATTTCTATACTAGCTACCTTCTCGTCAAATAGCTCGGATAACTTGCCGCATGCAAGTTCTTCATGAAGCCAAAAGAATCTTATTTCTTTCCCCCAGAACACTTCACTTTCATGCATAGCAGAGAGAAACGTACCGCGAGAACATATCTACAGAAGTTTTAAAGAATCTACTACAAAGAAATAGATGTTATATTACACTTTATTGGTTTAGTTGTCGAAACTATCACGATGTCATTGATGTTGAAAAAAAGTTTATGTATAACCTCTATAACAATCGAATACAAGTAACTATTCCATACGTTTTGTCGCTTTTATCAGCTTTAAGTTTTGTTAAACTTGTCTCTTTTTCCCTCTGTCTATCTATCTATCTATCTACGTATCTATCTGTCTATCTATCTATCTTTCTATCTAGGCTAACAGTTTATCCATCCATCTATTATTGTCTGTCTATCTACCTATATCTAAGTACCTATCCAACAATCTAAAGAAGCTATCTTTTCATCCGCCCATTCATCCATTCATCCATCCATCCGTCCATCCGTCCATCTATCCATCTACTCATCTGTCTATTATCTGTCAATCTATCTATATATCTATCTGTCTGTCTGTCTGTCTGTCAATCTATCTATCTATCTTTCTTTCTTTTTTTTCTAACTAACAGTTTACCCATCCACCTATCTTGTTATCTATCTGCCTACCTGGCTTTCTACCTATACGTACGTATAATCTGGAGCAAAAAAGGGCCCTGAATAATTATTATGATTTCAAAAATTATAGGATTTTATTTTGGCTAAACGAACAAAGCGATTTTCACGAAACTTTAAGAATGTCTTACGTACCACTAAGTCTAGATCAGTTATTTTTTAGGTAGCTATACCTTTGAAAATGTAGGATCAATAAGCAATCAACTTTCCCCCCAGCAAGAACCCTTTTTTGCTCTAGACTGTGCCTAAATATCAGTCTAACAATCCATCCATCCATCCATCCATCCATCCATCTGCCGAATCTAATCTGTCTATCTATTTTTCTACCTATCTATCTGCTAGTTATCTGTCTATCTATCTACTTAGGTATCTATGTATCTACCTATCTGGTTCTTTTTAACTAAATTCTAAATCAAAAGTATTGTTCCACGTGTTCCTTTGTCAGGATGCCAAAAGTAGGCATCTTCTTTCTTTCCTATAGAATTCGACAGCAACCAACACATTCCATCAGCTAATATCAGCTTCTGTCCATCCATTCCATCTAAAAATATCCACGTGCCCACCTATCTATCCACCCATGTATTAATCAATCTAACAATTGTATCACAACCGTTCACGTGCTTCTCTGTCACGTTGCCAAGAGCACGAGCTTTTCTGCCTCGAAAAAAAGGTCGACAGCAAACAAACATGTGCTATCAGCTGATAGTTGTGGCGCTAACCCTGCCAAGAAAGAATCAAACAACAGGAACACGTGAGAGCATCGAGGGTATTTGCAGCTTAACATGTTTCTGGGCATACATTGTGACCGCTTCATGTGATAATGAAAGTAGCAACACAACAATACGCACTTACTATTAACCTGTACAATATACGACATCTGCAACTGCAGCAGTCGACTTATTCCTATTGCCTTTTTCTTCAATACATCAACATTTCAACCATATGCTATTGAAGTTTATTTAGCTTGTAACGGTTGTCCTTAGCATGGTGAATTAACTCGATCATCAAGGATGGCTGACCTGCTGAGAGCAACGTAGTATAGATTGGATAACAACCTTCATGGACACGCCGGAAATAAACACGATGACGTTACAGATGTGTTGCCTGGTTGCCTTTACGTTGAAAAGGTTAACCAGCCGCTTATTAGCCCGTGCTACCAAATGTCAAGTTACGTAACAAAAGATTCACTCAAGATTGAATTGAATTACAAGTCGCCAGAATTTAGAAGGGGAAATCATTGCTAAATATCCAACTTTTTGTCAAAAGATAAAAGAAACGCTATCTTTAAAAAATGAAGCCCACATTCCTGAAAAAAGAAAGCTGTTTTTACAGATAAAGTATACTTTCATTGGATTGTATTGTATTGTGGCAAAGACGCGCAGTGTACAGGTGATGCAATAAGGACGAGTCTAAAACGACATCTAAAAGATAACGTCCCCTATATTCAAAAGTAGTTGGAAACTAAAACAAATGGTATCCATAAGAATCTTCACTAACACCCGGTCTGAATCCTAGAGAAAGTGACCAGAATAGTTCCAAATAGTCATTCAGAAAAACATTTGATTTGCAAATTACATCCTGTCGATGAATCATTTGCAAATTCTGATCGTATCGATCCCTGTGCAGTCATGCAAACTGGAAGGTTGGATCAGTGCCAGATTTCCTAAATTCTGTCACAATTTAGCAGCTTTTCACCAGAGTTTTCGAGAAGTTATGCTAACCCCTTCGGCTGTGTTGTAACGCGGGACCTCAAGTCACGTGGCAACTGGCGTGGTAGGCGTGGTTTCGAGAACAGTTTCATTGCGTGGTGATGCACGTGCCCTTGGTCGTGTACGCCCTTGCTGTATAGCCTTTGCAGAATCGGATTCAAAACCATATGCGACTTGTGCAAGTTGTACTCGTTAACAGTTTGGTGTGTAGCAGGTCTACCCGTTGTAAACTTGCCTGGATTAAACGAGGTAAACTTACTAGCAATCTGCTTTAATAATGACATCAGTGACTTTACACTCGACTTCGACTTTGTCAACTCAAGTTTATACTGTATCGCAGAATACGCTAAACTTAATTGAATTAACCATAAGTTCCAAGAGGTTTATCGAAATGTCATATTAAAGGACGAAATGGTTTTAAAATATCAAAAAGAAGAAAAAAGCTCTCAGCGTAACAGGGCGCCATTTTCTCGATGTCTTTAATGACGGCCACCGATTCGTGTTTTTTTATTTGCTGTCCAATATGAGAGATGAGCAGTTTATGAAATCTGATTTGTGCTATTATTTACAGTTGGCATAGAGAATATTTATATTTCTAGTGGGTAGCTGGTAATTACAATAAAAGCTGCGGAGACCCAAACTTAAACTAAATTTGGCAACGCCGTTTACCCATATGTCATTAAAGCTTCTCGATCGCTTTCATGAATCCATGGCTTACAGTACCAAAACAAAATATTTCGTCTGCGTTTAGCATTTAATTTTCAAGGAATGTCGAGATAATTTTACTGGCGTTGCGACACATTAAAATGCTAAGGATAATTCGATTAGCAGAGAGCACACGTTGAATTCTAACCGTGTAGGTGAGAACCTTCATATTAATTACATTAGCCCTCTATTGTAGGTTCACCCCCCATTTTTTACGTAATATTCTATGCTGGGTTAAGGGGACGATTATTGCCAATAATATAATCCTCCTTCTTTTTACAAAAATCATAATACTTAAGTAAGCAAGATATTTCTATTTTGTATCTCACTTTTATTTAGCATGGCCGCGTACGAAAACGAGAAGGAAAGCTTTCTTGCGTTTTTGAAATTGGCTTGGTTGATTGTTCGGTAGCAGTGCTATTTTCCCTAGTGCAGTGATGCGGTAATCGGAACCGGCTGCACGTTTAAAGAAACGGACTTTTGTGCGGCGGCGCGAAGATTGGTGATTCTGCGAGTCTGTAGCAAATTACCTCTGACAGTCTAATTCAATGACAGTATTCCGAAAACAATGACTGGAAATGGAAAGCAAGCGAAGAAAGAGAAGCACTTGGTTCACTGGTTCCGCCGAGGACTGCGTTTGCACGACAACCCCAGCCTGCGGGAAGGACTCAGCGGCTGCACCTCCTTCAGGTGCATCTTCGTGGTCGATCCCTGGTTTGCCGGGTCGTCGAACGTTGGCATTAACAAATGGAGGTAATCGTCTTATCCCATTGGTGTAAAAGTTAATGATTAACTTGCTGTTCGTTTAAGGTTTTTGCTGCAATCGTTAGAAGATCTGGACCAAAATCTGCGGAAACTCAACTCAAGGCTGTTCGTCATTCGTGGACAGCCCGCGGGTGTTCTGCCGAAGCTTTTCAAAGTACGTAACCTCGGCGACTTCAGTAGTCACATTTTAACTTGTAAATGTTACGCTTAGGAATGGGGCACCACGTGTTTGACGTTTGAGGAGGACCCCGAGCCCTTTGGACGGATACGGGACCAGAACATTATCACCATTTGTCGTGAAATGAACATTGATGTTATTGTTCACCCCTCTCACACACTGTACAATCTGCAGCTGTAAGTTGGAACTGAAAGCTTAATTTCAGTGGAACGGAAAGTAAACGTAACATGTAAATCTAGGATCATTGATAAAAACGGAGGAAAAGCCCCGCTGACATATCGGCAGTTTCAGAACATAGTCGCAGGACTCGATCCCCCGCCGGCCCCCGAACCAACAATCAATGTTGCTTACATTAAAGGAGCAGTGACACCGTCCGTTGATGAATATGACGATAAATACAGCGTGCCAACATTAGAAGAGCTGGGTAACAATCTTACTACTGTTTAATTATGCGAATACCACCATTATAGATAGATAGATAGATAGATAGATGGGTAGATAGATAGATAGATAGATAGATAGATAGATAGATAGATAGATAGATAGATAGATAGATAGATAGATAGATAGATAGATAGAAGGGTAGATACATAGACAGATGGATAGATGGGTAGATACAAAGACAGATTGATAGATAGGTAGGTTGGTAGGTACGTAGACAGTAGGTAGGTAAGATAGATAGACAGTAGAAATGTAGATAGATCGAGCAAAAAATAGGTACAGATAGACAGACAGACATGCAGACAGACAGAGATAGGAACATGTATGGCTAGATAGAAAATCAGATAGACGAGAGGTGCGTAGATAGTAAGATAGACAGATGAATATATAGATAGATAGATGATAGAACGAAAACATCGGTAATTGTACTAGCAACGGAGCTGCACATTTAAAATCAATAGTAGTATTGAGTTTAGAATCAAGTTTTCACACTTAAAAGAATTCCTAACCATCCTAACTCCAAGTATTACTGACTTAACGGTAACTTCTGATTTTGAAAAGGTTTCGACACTGACGGATTGATGCCGGCCGTTTGGAAAGGTGGTGAAACGGAAGCCGTGGCTCGGCTGGAACGACATTTGGAGCGCAAAGCCTGGGTAGCCTCTTTTGGAAGACCCAAAATGACCCCGCAATCTCTATTGGCCAGTCAGACCGGACTCAGCCCGTACCTGAGATTTGGCTGCCTCTCTGTTAGACTCTTTTACCAGCAGCTCACTGATCTATATAAGAAGGTAACCATTGTTCACCAACATTCCATACACCATTTAACCTGTAGTATTACTGTTTTACCGTAAATTTCAGAATTTAACTGAAAATTGTATGTTGTACGATACTCGGGTTAAAGACGCGGAAAGGATGTTAACAAAACAGCAAAATAGTAAACTGGAATGTAAATAGTAAAAGATAGTATAAATAGGTAGATAAGTAGATAGACGAGTTGATGTATTGTTAGACAGATAGTTGTCTAGATCTAGTTAGGAAAGATGAGTAGATTGATTGATAGTTAGATAAATAGATAGATAGGTTGATAGACAAGCAGGCAGATATATACTTAGCAAGATAGGTAGATTGAAGGATAGTTAGTGTAGATAAACAGGTAGATGGATTGATAGACAGACAGATATATAGTTAGATGTATAGGTAGATACATTGATGGATAGATAGATAGGTAGGTAGATAGGTTGAAAGATTGATCCAGTGTAGTTATATAGTTAGCAAGATAGGTAAATTGATAGATAGTTAGAGAAATGGATAGATTGGTTAATAGACAGATATATAGTTATCAAGATAGGTAAATTAATGAATAGTTAGTTTCGATAAATAGGTAGATGGGTTGATACATAGACAGATATATAGTTAGATGTATAGTTAGATAAATTGATAGATAGATAAATAGATAGGTAGGTAGATAGGTCGAAAGATTGTAGGATTGATATATAGTTAGATTAGTAGGTATAGACAAATTATTAGATTGACAGACAAATAGGTGGATAGGTTGATAGGTAGGACAACTGATAGATAGATAGATAGATAGATATGATCATTAGATGAATAAATACATAGGCAGACTGATTTAAAGTTCTTTTAAAATAAAGATCAAGAAAGCGCAACCGCCGCTTTCTCTCCACGGCCAGGTCTTATGGAGGGAATTCTTTTACTGCGCCGCAACCAACAATCCCAACTTCGACCGGATGGCTGGCAATCCCATCTGTGTGCAAATACCTTGGGATAAGAATAACGAGGCACTGGCCAAATGGGCCAACGTGAGTATTTTTTTTATTCGTACGTTTTGAGTAAAATCATCGCCTATATGCGTTCATCAATTAAAGTTTATATGAATGGTTATGTTACAAATATTTATTATTTATTAATTCACGTAAATACTATAATATCATATTTGTCCTTTTGTTGGCATTGTAAACTTTGATTACGTGTTAATTAGCCTACCGATACAGAAATGTTTAACTCATTAAATGATGTTTGCTCTTAACTCTGTAATTTCTATGTAAATAATAACAATTGTATGACCTTACGTAATGTTAATTTATAGTAATATAATAGCGTTAGTTGTTATTTAATTTAATGATCTACTAGTAATATCTAGGTAACGGCATCTCATTCGTCACAGTCACATTTGACATTTTGTTTAAACGATATTTGAATTTAGGGTCAGACGGGTTTTCCGTGGATCGACGCCATCATGACACAATTACGGCAAGAAGGGTGGATCCATCATCTTGCGAGACACGCCGTGGCCTGTTTTTTAACGCGCGGCGACCTTTGGATATCCTGGGAGGAGGGCATGAAAGTAAGAATTAAATTTAATCATAATTATGGTTAAGGTAAAGGTTATAGTACGTTGTGATCAACTTGATCATGTCACCTTATCTAAAAACTTACCCGATTAATTCATATTGAAATTTATTTTGCTACTGGAAAAAAAGGTGTTCGAGGAACTCCTATTGGACGCGGACTGGTCTGTTAACGCGGGCACCTGGATGTGGTTGTCGTGCTCGTCGTTTTTCCAGCAGTTTTTCCACTGCTACTGTCCGGTTAGATTCGGCAGGAAAGCCGATCCCAATGGAGATTTCATCAAGTAAATTTGACTTGTGTTTTTTTTTAAAGATCCTCTGAAATTATTGTTGTAAATAAATTATCTAATACATAATCACATACAGCTGATTGTAGTCTTACTATAGAAGTTGCGGTATATCCTAAAGTTTAGTTTACTATTTAAAACCGTATTTTGGTTAATTGGTACGAATGATAATTTGGACAACCGATTCAGGCAGTACGTCGCGCAACATTGTTATTCATGACTCAAACTAATAAACTTGGCATCTTACTGTAGACGTTTCGACCTAATGCAGTTTAATGAATCTTAACCAGTTTTTTCTGGCCAGTTGCTAAATCTATATTGTACAGTCGAGTTGACTACTATGGTAGCGATATCGTATTTTAATTGACTACACTTGTATTAGGTTTCTTTAATCTTAGCAGTTGTCAAATGTCCAATGGTTAATTATAATTAAATCCTAATGGTATTACTCTGTTATTTTTTTTATAGGAAATATCAGCCCGTGTTGAAAAACTTCCCGGTGCAGTACATTCACGAGCCGTGGAACGCTCCGGACTCGGTTCAGAAAGCTGCCAAATGCATTATAGGCAAGGACTACCCACTGCCCATGGTCAATCACAGCCTCGTGTCCAGAGTGAATATCGAACGCATGAAGCAGGTTTACCAACAACTGACGCAGTACAGAGGGACAGGTAAACTCAATTACCGTCCTGCTCGCAATTAAGTCGCGCTCCCTATTTACCTATGCGCTTCGTTCGGACCCGGTTTGTAGCCTATTTCATGTCCAGTGCTCCCTGCGGACATTAATTAACCGTGGCTGCTCGCCTAATTAACTGAGCTGTACCGTTTTCTTTTGGGGTTTGGCACCCGTATTTGGCCCGCTGGGAGGGGTCCGGGGGTTTTACTGCTATAAGGCTATCTTAATACCGTGACTTGGGGAATTTATTTAACCAAGTAGCTTAATTTATCACTTGGCTGGTTTGTTTTACTTGTCTTAGCATTTTAAACTTTTGATTTGGTTTTATATTGTGTTGTTATTATTACTTTTCAATATTAGTTAAACGTTAATTTAATTATAGAAACTGGTGTTTTAAAAACTTTAATTGGCTACTGTGATGTTTGTATTGTAGGAACTTAGTTTTTTTTAATGCGAAAATTTTATCAATATGTTTAATAAAAATATTAAAATTATCTAGAGAAATAATAATACTCTGTCAAAGTTAATTAAATAATTAATCAAGCTGTAAATAATAAAATAACGTAATGATACTAATATTGAAATAGTAGCCGTTTCATAGTGGTGATTTCAAATTAAAAAAAAACAAAATTGGGCGGCACTCTTCAGGTTTGCTGGCGTCACTACCGACCACTCAGATGTCACAGACGAGCGATGACAAAACCCTGTGGAAGAATGACAACAATGCCAACCACGACCCTTGAGGAGAGGTAATTTATCATTCAACGGCCAACATCTTTTTCTCAAAACATAATAATAATTAATTACGAAAATGACAATTTCTTATTTTTTTATTTACAAAAAAACAGGTCGTCGCTCGTCGCAAACCTCTCATTGTACTATAATGTAATGTATTACCAAAAATTTTTTCCCCTAAAATGAATAATAAGGAAAAAATTGGCCCAGGCGTTTTCCAAACCTCCCTGAATTTTTGGTTAATTATTTTTTTTAAGTTCTAATTAAGAGAATTAAGTCTTGATAGAATGAGAGAGATTCGTGCGGTGTGCGTGAAAAATTTTCGATTAATTTTTTAATTTTTTTTTAATGTGTGTCTTATGCCGTAAGTTGACCGTGATGCGTGCGTAGGAAATTATTTCGTCTGAAATTGAATAAACCCAATTTTCACAATTTTTTTGAAATTTTATTTCCAATGAACACATGAGGTTTTTATTGTATTTTCTGTTTCTCTCGTTTTATTTCCTTCGACGTTTTCACATTCTGTTTCTTTCAATTTAGAAAATGCCCTCCAGTGAGTTTAGATCGTCAAAGGGAGAGGCTTCAACAATAGGCGGGGGATAGTATTTACATCCAGTCTGGTGAATGACGTTCATTTCCTCCAGTTTGATGCCCATATTGGCCAGTTTAGATCGGACCTGAATCAAACACAATTTAATTAATTATAATTGCAGTTAAATTTAATATTCCAGAGTGTTTTTTTCCGCACCTGAAGGGCGTATTTGCGCTCAAGGTAAGGTTTTTTCGATATGATGGCCGCCGATATTGTGTGTCCAAGTAGATTGGGTTGGCACGTCAAGATTCCCGCGTAATTCTCATAGTCCGTGTCGAAAACGACGAAACTGGATTTACTAGTCACTCCTGTTTTCGATATGTAACGTCGTCCGTGTTCAGAAAGGTTATTTTTTTCATTGTTCATAATAGTAAATCATTAATTAGGTAAGAGAACCGAATAATTGACGTATAAGATAAACTGGAATAAAACGGTCTGCGGTTTTTTTTCTTGAATCATGAAAGGCTATCACTCGCTGAATGCCATAATTGTTTAATTATAACTTTAATTAGAATTAAAATTGATTGGTATTAATGTTACCGTGTATTGCTAATACGTAATTTTACTCTTCAGTACTATTACGTAATATTATGATTACAATGTAAGATTTATTTATAAAAAAAAAAACGTGTACTGACTCATGGGGTATTGGATGAAAAGAGTTCCGGGTTTAGAGTCGTAATCGATTTCAAAGACGCCGGTGAAGAAACCGCTCTCTTCGGCGTCCTCGTGATCGACCATCTGATTGCGTTTCTCGATCAGCTGCATCGTGTTGTTCTGCTTGACGAATTCGTACGTCCAGCACGCGGAGAAGGTCGACAGTTTCTGCACCACAAACCACAGCCCTAGGAACTTTTCCCATTGAAAATGGATTATTTAAAGAAGCAGTTGTATTGTCTATCTATCTAACTATCCACCTATTCTATCCCACCTGTCTATCTATCTACCTGTCCATCTACCTGTCTAACCGTATGCTTGCTCTATGTATTGAAGAATCGATTGTAACTCACTAGATGTATCTACCTATGTCTTTCCATCAGTCTATCCATAGCTACTATGTCTCTCTATATAACGATTCATCCATCCGCCTGTCTATCTATTTGTCTATCTGCCTATTCCTCTATCTATCGATATACCTGTCTGTGCATTATCTATCTACCCGTATCACCAATCAATCTGTCTGTGGCTATACCCCACCCATCTACCTACCCATCGATCCAACTAAGTTAACTATGCATCTATCTAGCGGTATTCTATTTAACCTATCTGTCAGACTGTCTAACTATCTGTCTATCTATTCATCTATCTATATATGTATCTTGGCCTTTATTACCTTTTCAATATCGAAATTCCTTTCGGGCTCAACACTCGGACACCGTCCCAAGTAGAACGAGAAACCAAGAACATCGACAAGGCAATGTGCCGTCACTAAAATCCCTAAGACACTTTTCATCTTGAGCGCGGTAAGTTCAAATAGGCAACCCTTGTAACTAGATGGCCGACTTTGTTAACTAGTGTTACACACAACGTTTAATCTTTGGTCTTGACAAGTTTAAACTTTATAGGAAATTATCTTTTTTAAAAAGCGGCGACCTCTTTTCGATGTTGAACAGTCGGAGGACCGTGTTATACTGTCAAAGCGTCTCTTTGGACTAGCTGCTACCTTGAAGGGTTTGCCTTGAAATTCAAAAAGCGGGAGAAATCCAGTTCTTTTGGCTTTTGTTATCGGGATTAAACTGGTAGCCGATCCACAAGTAAATAAAAAAATACAACGTCATCAAAAAAACGAACAGAAGAAAAAGGAATATTCAAAACGCAGCGCGTACTGAACAGCATTGAAAGTTGAAGGACTTGACAGTTATTTCTCCATCTATCCATTCTCTCTCTCTCTCTCTTCCTTTCTCTTTCTATTCACTTCCTTTCTTACTTCAATGTTTTTAACTTTGAATCTGCTAAGGCTCTTATTACTGAAGATACATATCACTGAAATCATCATTTCGTCAAGTAATATATCACTGATTCATTATTACGTGAATTATACCGTGAATATCATAATTATTGAATTGCTATTAATGTATTATTAATTATCAAATTTCAGAAAACATAATTATCTTAGTTTGATAAGATTGAAGTAATTGACTGATAAGAAGTGAGGTAATTTTTTGGGGAACATTTGGGTGAACTTGGTCTTCTGGTAAAAACCGGATTTCTCTTGTTTGGACCGTTGCTGTCAGCAATTTAAGTTTCACTCGCGGATTGGACCATTTTCCATTTTATCCAGACAATTATATCATATTCGGTTTTGTAACTATCAATATACGTTTATTCGTGTTAGGATTATTTATTTATGTAAATTATATCTATCTATCTATCTACCTATCTGTTTCCCTATCTGTATCTACCTATCTATTTGTCTGTCTATTTGTCCATCTACCTGTCAATCCATCAATCTATCTACCTGTCAGTATATCTGCCTATCTATATGTTCTGTCTGTCTGTCTGTCTTTCTGTATCTATAACTATATGTCTTAACTAACTGTCTGTTCTGTCAGTCTATCTACCTGTCTGTCTATCTATCTTTCTATCTTTCCATCTAACTATCTGTCTACCTATCAATCGATCTATCTATTCACTTATCTATGTATCCGTATACGTACTACACGTCCAACTATCCATGTCCATTATCAGTCTCTACGTATATGTCTTTCATATCTCGTACACGAGGGAGTTATTGAAATTGGAGAATTTGTAAGAAAGAAAATGAGATCCTAATTATCCCTTACACTACAAATTTCACGCTCATTATAATTTGGATATCGCCATGTTCACTCAACACGTTTAATTGGCTATAACGAATGTTTCATGAGACAACTAAAATATTAAAATATTAGAGATAGGTGCGCTTGGGTTAATCCTCCTATAGCCAGGGTAATTCACGCAAATAAAATTTACTATCGAATCATCAACTTGAAATCACTAGCCATAATCAATTTTCTAACAGGATATCGTTAACAGAACTTGAAGTAAATCACCTCATTAATTGATGTTCGATAAATGATATTGACGATACTTAGAGTGTGTCAAAGCGATGCAACTCACGAGCCTCTCGTTAAGGCAAGAGACGTCTTAATCAGTGATCAAGGTCAAATACGCCCTTTCAAATCCCAGAATCTCAACAGCCAGCGGCTATATAGGCTAATGGACTGCAAAGAGGCCAAACTGGTTAAATAGCTTAGAAATGGTAACTAATTGCGATAAAAACGAATACAGTATACAACAACTCGGACTTGAAGTCATTAATATTCCAATAGACAGCCAGAACGACTAACTAGATGATGATTCCAATAAGAAGAAATAACATCAATAACAGGTATATATATTTTTAACGTTAAAGTTCTCATTAGATATAGGGAATCAAGTTATGGTTAAGACGGATTTTACCGGTTCATTCAGTCCTTAAAACTAGTTTTAAGTCTACATTCGTTATCTTGCATTAGTGTTTACCTAATGAACGATGCAGAAAAACGATCTGATGAGGTCATTCACCTTTACGCTTGTCGTACGAGGAGGCACTTCAGTTGACAAAACAAATCTCAATGGTTTGAATGTGCTGTGGAGACGGTAAACACTTCTCTGGATTCAAAGTACAAAACTGAATGAATCATACACTGACGCGCTTGCTGCTAGAGAAAGGGTTGTTTTCATTTTGGTTATTATCTTTTTGGGTCTGACACTTAAACTCATGCTGATGTAATTCACCTTGACATTTAAACCTCGGACCCAGTATACATTATGGGCGACCGTTCGTTTCAATTAAGTCAGCGCAAACCGCTTAACGAAGGCACAAGATTCTCGAGAAAAAACTCTTAATTCAATAACCAGTTAAAATGTAAAATCACTGAATACTATTGATTATACCGGGTGAATTCATATATCAATAGGGAAAACATCTAAGCAGCTTATAATTGATTGCGTTAATTGTACAGCTGTAAATTAATATGTATTTACATAAAACAGTTTATGTTATCTTTGATCACGTTTTTGGTTCCTCAGTTTCCCGCTAGGGGGCGTTACTGTCGCCCATATCAGAAACAGAATGCCGGATTAAACAAAACAAACATTGTTTACTTTCGAATATCAATTGGTTTCATAGGCAACCCATTTAACGAACAAGCAAAAAAAGGATTTCGTATCAAACTATGATGGAGACTGGAAACCTCGCTGTTTTTTATAAAAACTTAAATACAGTTAAAGGTGTCAGCCTCGCGGTAAAGCAGTCCCTGCTGAAGTCGAAGGATGTCGGGGAACTGATGGACCAAACTATTAAAGTATATTTCGTTTGATTGTGTTCTTGGCCAATTCTTACTGAACAAACTTAGTATGAATGAAACTTTGACCCTGTCAGGCGCTCGGAGACGATGTCGCTGACGACGGCACCAAAGAATCTCTCGTCCGCTTCCTACAGAATATTGCCCCCTCGTTATCGCTCACGTCCGACGAGACCGAGTTCTTCGTGTTAACTCTCAAAGTATTATATTCTGCTCCTGTTTATCAAAATTTGAGGTTCATAATGTAAGGTATTTTTGTTGCAGAATATCTTCTACTCGACGGAGAAAAACACTCTAAGAGTTGAACTACTGAACGCGGTCACCTTTCTACTCGTGTTGCAACCCTCGGGCACCGACATTGTCGACGAGGTCGTCAGGTTCCTTTTGGACACGGCCGCCACCGTCAAAGTCCCCATCGTAAGCTGCACGGCGTTCGACTGTTTGCTGGAAATACAGGCTAATCATCCTGTAATCGTTTTAATCCTTAACAGCTTTTTATTTATTATTTTAAGTATATTTTATATTTACTTACTTATATATTGTATTATAACAATTATGTTAAGTATATTATATTTTGTTATTTAAGTTTGCTGATTAATAATGTTATAATAATTATTGTGTTATTGGCAGGAGACGTTTAGCAAGAGTTTGGATGATGTTCTTCCGGAGAAGGGGAAAGATGAACTGTGGAGTGACCCATCCTTTGTGCGGTTACTCTCTAACCTGCTGAACAGTCTAGCGGACCCGGAATTGCAACAGCAGGTACTTCGTGCAATTAACTTTAAGTTTTCAGTAAGGTACTATTAAGTCGCTGTATTTAAATAAATTTTTAAATATAACATTTTGAATAGAAGTCTTAAAATTTTTGTATCAGGAAATGAAAAGTTAAGGTAAACCTGAAACTTAACTAATATTTAATTCATATTACAATCAGTTACTACTATGACGTACAGGTAATCATCAGTTGATCTTTTTAATTTTTTACGATTGGAAATGCTTTTAATAGATATAGTAGTTAACCATTCAACTAACTAAATGATCTGAATATAATAAAATCTTCTATTACAAATTAAGATTTTGAAGACTGCTGAAATATTTTAATTCTACAGATTGCTGAACGACTCCTTGAAAGACTGACTCAATTGGATCCTTTGATTCTTCTCGAAGTGACATCCAACTTGGTTGTTTATCTCAAGAAAGGGGCGCGTACATCCGAGGTTCAGAACACGTGCTCTGCCTTGTTGCAGCGCTATTCGTTTACCTACAACTCGTGCGTTTTACACTCGCTCGTCCTGCTTATGGTATTCACTTAATTATACAGAAAATCTTATATAACTAAACTCTATAGAATTATATCCCAATTATCTTTCGAGTAAACTCTGATATAGGCAATAAGCTCTATATATAATAAACGCACAAGTAAATAAAACGTATAATGTATCAATTCTTAAGTTTTTTTTTAAAGAAATACTTTTGAATTTAATATTGAATTCCCTAAATAGGAATTCTGTGATTCGGAAGATGACGTCATCAAAACCCTTGTCCGCTGCTCAGTCCACAGCGGTTTACCCATTGGGCGCAATCTACTCATCATCGATTGGTTGGCTTCCATTTCACTTTGCAAGATGGAGAACGACGCACTGGCCCTTTTGGTTGGGAAACTAGTACCCGGACCGTTTGATGGAGCCGACAGTATACTGAAGAAATTAGCAGCTTTGGTGAATTTTGGAACCCACAGTCACCAAGGTATAAAATCACACATATTTAAACTGTAATTTATAAAATTTTCAGTTGAAATTCTTTAGTACTTATTTTTATTTCAAAATTAACCTAATTAACGTTTTTAATTTTAGAATGCCGATTTTAATTCTATATTTGATATTCACTTGTTTTTTTTNNNNTTCTCTTTCTGCAGAAACTGGAGAATTTTCCCGCGCATCAGGACAACTTCATCAAGTGATGTTAACTTAATTCTAATCATTAATTAGAACCGTCTGTTAAAACGTAATAAATTAGGTGAAATAGCGAAAGCAATTTATAAATATTAATGGAATTTTCTCTTTTTTTAAAATTGCAGGATACTCGTTGAAATGGCCACCAAGAGCGCCAACGTGATACCCCACCTGCTGGATTTCCTGTCGTACCTTAGGAGAAGCGGCCGCGAGTCGATGTGCGCGGGCATAATAGCCAAGCTCGTGTACGATCTCCAGGAAGTTCAAGTGCTGCAGATTAGGAAGAACCTGCTCAAGTATGTACCCTTCTTCATGGAAGCTACCAAGGAGACGTACGCCGACTGTCAACCACGGGTAACTGACTAATCAATTACTATTAATATTAATTATAATCAGCTTACATATTATTTATACTCATTAGCAATGCTACCTAGCTAGTGAACACTTAAAGTGAAGGTGTAAGTAGTTAATTGGTTATTACTAACATAATAATGTTATTTATAACGTCAGATGGACACCAGTTGACTACATTGACTTGAACTAGTCAAGTCATTTAAAGAGTTGTTTTTTAATCTATTATCAAATAGTTATCTGAACATGTGTTATAGGTACTTATGATATATTTAACCATTTGTATTAATATAATTACGTAAAATGGATATAGGTCAGCTAATTAGTTCGAACTTAAATCTATTATCACAAATTGTAATTAATATTATCTGTGAATTAACTTTGATTGGAATTGCTAGCTGATTTTGAACTTGGTGCGGAGATGCTTGAAGCTGTCCGGATCGCCTTTTCCGGAATTGGAAGACACAGCGGCCGGAATTCTGGAACTCTGTCACGATCTGGTCAAAAACCAAGATTTCGAGATATTTCAGCCGGGTAATGTGGTTTACTTTATCTGTCTATCTTTCTGTCAACTTATCTAGCACCCATCTATTATCTACCAATCTGTTTGTCTAATCCGTCTGTCTATCTTTCCATTCATTCATCTTTCTATCTTTTGATCTATGCGTCTATCTATCTATCTATCTACCTATCTACAAATCTATTCATTTATCCGTCTGTCTATCTTTACATTCATCCACATATCCATCTCTCTGTATATCTATCTATCTCTATCTATCTCTCGATCTACGCATCTATCTATCTATCTGCCTACCATCTATTCTTCCATCCCTTTGTCCACTTGTCTATCGATCTATATCTATTTATTTATCTATCAACCTACGTAACATCCATCTAACTATCTACCTATCTGTTCAAACATCCATCTGTCTGATTTTCCATCCATCCCTACCTGTCTATCTGTCAATGTATCTATCTATTTATCAATCTATCTATATCTACCCATCTATCTATCTGTTCTAATTTATATAATCTCTAATGATTTGATAGAACTGGACGACGTTTTGGAGTTCTTAGAAGAATCGCAAAAGAGCCAGGATATCCGCCAAAGGACGTGGATGCTGCGTGCCTTAATAGCCAACTTCCCATCGGATGAGGTAATGGTTTGATTAAAATTAATAGTTAGCTTGTCAAGTTCTATCTTAGACGACCTCACTTCTCTGTTTTAATTTAAAGTTAAGTCAATTCTTATTATTATTGTTCTCGTAAAGCTACAAAATGCCTTGGAGACGTCGTCGAACCTACAGAGGATCGGTTATGTTGACTACAGCGACAAGAGCCCGCTTGTTCTAACGCTACTCGGTAAGTTAAATCAGTAATTCCCCAGAGTCCTGCGCAACATTTTGGGGTAAGTAAAGATAATTAGTGAGATAATCTTGAATAGAACCGGATGATGGCTGCAGTTCCTACGAGATTCCACTTCAGATAGAATTTACGGAAGCTTTCAAGCGACAGTATGCAGAAATTTACGGTAATAACCTTTTTTTATTTTGGAAAAAAATTAAGCTATATAAATAAACTGATTAAGCTATTAGGTACGAAGGTGTATTACCGAACTTAATTTTGCTAAACATAGGTATATCTAGTGTTATACTCTAAATTGTAATTAAATCGTGTCGTAAAATGTAAAATGAGGTATTATTATTTTAGTATTTTTATTTATTTATAGCAGTTTTCCATAATAAACGAGAGATTTTCTTAAGTGTTCAACTGGAGTTGTTAGTTTGGCTAAATAAGATCATGTTATTTTAGCAGCAAAATCTATTGTATTTGTATATGTTGAATCGTATTTTAGTTATGAAGACGTTAATAAGCTTGGATTGTTCTAGGACTGAAGATTCAGTTCGTTACGGACAAAGCGTGGGGCTCCGTTGACCCAATACACATTCCTGTCTTCAACCATGGGTGCAGAATTTTGCTGAAATTCCGGCCGGAAAGAGTAGCTCGCGTTAGCATCATCCCCAGGTAATCTACTTGCCAAGATGTGGGTACTTAGGTCAGTAATTACATTTTGGTTTACTATATTTTATGGTATTGGTCTTCGGTCGGCGAAAATTAGATTCAATTATTATTAAGTAATTTCCGTACGAGATACAATTATAACTGTAATGAAACCAAGGAGAGCAATAGTTAATAGTCGATAGTTAATTTACATATTACATATATTAACTTCTATTATTGTATTACAGATAGTTTTTTAATATTATGTTAGCAATTTTTGAAGTATTCGAAATTATGTTAATGACTTAAGTTACAACTAGGTAAAGCTAAGCCAAACGAATGCGTTGTTTTTATAAATGGATGCAGATGAAATCTTAGGAAATGAAATGTGGTGGTGTGCACTTGGGCTACAGTAAGATTGTGATTACGTGTACCTTACAAGAAACGATATTACATATTTGGTGAGACTGTTGTCGATGTGTATTCATAATGATAAAGATGTATAACAGTTTATATATCGATTAGGTTATTCAGATACGTAATGTTCTTATGAATACAGTTCAATAGATTTGACTTCACTGTTTCAAGTTCAAGTCGTGTTACCGATGATACGTTCCACCTTACAAGAAATATCATCGCGAATTCCCAAACTTTATTGTACATGAATAGTAAAAATAGCAACTGGTATGGACACTTGTCAATACGACAGTTATAAAGTTATTCTACTGCGGTATGTCTTTGCAGTTTTGTTGACCAGATAAAGTGTACTTAATAGTAATTTTGATTATTGATATATGGTCTTGACGACTAGCAGTTTAACAAGTAAAAAAATAGTTGCACGAATGTGTAATTTTTTAAATGTTACATATTATTGAACGGGCATAAAACTGTGCAGTTCAGTTGGACCTTTACAATATCCTCTTCTCCACAAATAAGTTTTCCATTAGCAGACGAACTTTTTACGTCATTACTCTTGTCATCGCTAATGTCTAATGCAATTGACTGAGTGTTAGCCGTAGTACTACGACAGTCCAACCTTTTTATTGTTAATGATTGTTTTGTGTGCTGGAAAATTTCCGACTGAAGTACAGACGAACCACAAGAAAGTGGATAGGGCATGAACAAGTTTTTTTTTAGTTTCGTTTTCTGATACGTTTAGCAGTTCAGTTGAATAGTGATAAACTCAAATTCGAGGTTGTATCGTCACAGTTTTAGTGAATTTAAGCCACTCCGTTAATTTTCGATAAGTAATAGTTAAGTCTTCTTACTTGTAAACTGGAAATGATTTGTTATAATATCGATATCGATTTCGATCAGAGATGGGCGGATCAGTCAAATTTTTGATCCGGATCGGATCGGATCTTTTCGAAAGTTAGTCTGGATCGGATCGGATCTGGATCACAGATTTACAAAAAGATCCGGATCGGATCGGATCTTAAGATTTGTAATCCGGATCCTCGGATCGTATTTTGGATCA
>JAIQCU010001355.1:0-22126 GCA_022114935.1 Leptestheria dahalacensis
CCGAGGTGTCCACTCAGCTTGTGATCATGATATCTCTGAAGGACTCCTGGGACAAGAGATCGTGGTACGACGATTCTTCCATCTTGGGTACATAGCAAATCGTTAAGACGTTGGAACTTTTCCTCGTTCCCTTCTGCATGCATACAGAACTGATCCTCCTCCTGCGCGCTTCTGAACTCACAGGTTGAAACATTGTAAACAGCGGAATCTTTGGGAGGTCGCTCTTTTACGTCGCGAATCCCGTTATAGCGACACGGTTTCGCCGGGTGAACTTCTGAATAGCTGCTGTTGATGTAATTCTCCTGATGACTGTCGTCATAGCTGGCTAATTCAGACTGACTGTAAGTGTTTATCGCTCCTGGGTCACTTACGTGGTATTCAGGTCTTACACGCCCGTCCTCCCCTCGTCGCCTGGTGACCAAGTTCACCGGATAGCTAGATGGGTTTGCTATCCCTGAAGAGTATGTGCTGTCCGGCCGGGCATGAGTAGTAATCGGTGTCCGGCTGAGGCAGTCAGCATTGCCGTTTTGCTTGCCGGGGCGATAACTGATCTCAAAATCATACTCTTGTAGAAGCAATGCCCAACGACTAAGGCGTCCATTATTGTTCTGGGATTTCCGTAACCATTCTAAAGGCTTATGGTCTGTTACAATTTTGAACTTTCGCCCAAAAATGAAAACTGTAAAACGTACGGATTCCAAATACAATTGCGTAGGCTTCTTTCTCAATCGTTGGCCATTTACTCTCACGTTCAAGTAGGTGCTTGGATGCGTATGCAATCACAACTTCTTGTTCGATGTTTGTTGTGGGATCCCGTTGAATTTGTGATAGTACACATCCGATTCCCCATCCACTAGCATCCGTATGAATTATGAAATCTTTCGTGAAATCAGGGAATTGCAAAATTGGTTTGGATACTAGTCGTTCCTTTGGCAAATGCTGTTTCTTCCTGGGGCCCCCATTTCCATTCTTTATCCTTTTTAGTCAAACTTGTCAGCGGGTGAGCAATCTCAGCGTAGTTCCTGATGAATCGTCTATAATAGCCTGTTATTCCCAGGAACGTACGGAGCTGCTCCAAGTTGACGGGTGCCGGAAATTTCTCAATGGCTTGAGTCTTGGAAGGATCAGGTGATACGCCTTTCTGGCTGACAATGTGTCCAAGATAATTCACAGAAGTTTGTGCGAAGTCACATTTACTTAATTTCATTTTCAATCCTGCGTTTTCTAGTAGTTGGAAAACCTTTCGTATATGTTCAAGATGTTCGTCAAAAGTTCTTGAGAAGATGATGACGTCATCTAGATATGCAAGCGCAAATTTATTTAGTACGTCTCGAAGAACGGTGTTCATCAATCGCTGGAAAGTTGCGGGAGCGTTTGTAAGTCCAAATGGCATTCTGTTGAATTCGTAGAGTCCGAATTCCGAAGTCATGGCTGTCTCATGCCTGTCTTCTTCAGCAATCTCTATCTGGAAGTATCCGGAATGCAGATCAAGAGTCGTAAAATATTTACTTCCATGTAGGTTATCTAACGTTGCGTCGATCCGTGGCAACGGAAAACGATCTTTCCGGGTTGTAGCGTTGAGTTTCCTGAAGTCCACACACAATCTTATCTGTCCATCCTTTTTCTTGATCGGAACAATTGGCGCTCCGTAAGGACTGTTGCTAGGGCGAATAATACCACTATGCAGCATGTCATCAATCTGCTGCTTGATGGCTGGCTTCATGGTGACTGGTAGACGATAAGGTTGCAAATGTATAGGAGCTCCAGTAGTTACGATGTGATGTTTTATTACGGAAGTACTTCCAAGATCTGATACTGAGTTTGCAAAAAGTTGCCTATTTTTGCGAAGAAGTGCTGGCAGTTGAGCTTGCTCGACCGGAGGTAAATGGTTCATTTTAACAGGTAGCTCCGGCCAATTAATAGTACTTGAATCTTTGGTAGCCACTGTGGCCACAATGCTCCGTGATTTTCCGTTTACTGGGTAGGTTAGTTTTCTATTCTTTCCGTCTAGTAGAAAATTATGTTCTTCAAGAAAGTCTAGTCCAAGGATGCACTTCTCCGTTAGCTTAGGAACCACGTAGAATGGGTGGCGAAATTGGTCGCTGCCGTTTACCGTAACGGGTACTTCGTATTTTCCAAGAACTGGTAGAGGGTCGCCTGAAGCGGTCTTCAGGGCTCGCGATCGACCAGAAATCTCTTTAAGTCTGGTTTTTGGGCTAATGCTGGAGAAAGTGTCTGAACAGAGGAGACTTACTTCTGCGCCTGAGTCGATGAGGGCAGTCGATTTTGCTGAACCGAACGATACTGGTATACGGAGTAGTTTGATGGAGTTGATCGTGGCGGGTGCCATGTTTGCTTATGCTTTTTGTTGTTTGTTTCTTTTTATTTTATTTTTTTGTTTTGTTTTTTGCTTTTTTTTAAAAACGTTTTAGTTGCGTAGTCGTGGGCAGAAGCGTTTCCGGTGTCCAGGCTGTTGGCAATGGTAGCACACTGGTTGATCGCCTTCGCGTGCCCTTGGTCTTCCACTGGGATATTGGCGATCTCTGCCGTTCCTATAAGGGTCGCGGTGGTAATCGTCGCGGTCGCGGCTCCTGTTGCGGTTCTGAGCTCGGTAATAGTTGTCGCGGCGATGAGTGCTTTGGTAACGTCCTCGAGAAGATGATCGATTACGGTATGGCGAATAGCCACGGCGATTTTCTCTTGAGTGACTTCTGGACCAATGTCCTCTATCTCGCGAATAATTGCGGGGTCCTTCGCGGGAGTGAGAGCGGTATCGGTCGTTTCGGCGGTCTCGATTGCGGCTGCTGCTGCGAGAATCGTGGATCTGTGTGATACGGTAGTCGTCTTTTGCGAATGCGATGTTCCTTGCCTGCGAACCAGAGGCATGGTTACTGTTTTTGTTGTAGACTTGCATGTTAAGTCTAGCTAGTTGTTCTCGCAATTCTTGGATTTCGGATTCGTAATCGGGGTTGGAAAGATTTGTGACTTGTGCTGCCGAATGCTGTTTTCTACGGATCCAAGTTTCTGCTTTCCTTGCTGCTTCTACAATTGTTTCGAAACTAGAGGCTGGGTCGACGGTATGTAAAGCGTCAGCGATGTAAGCTCGTACGCCTTTAAGAAAGACAGAAGTTTCAAAGCGTCTCTTAGCTTCGTCACTGCAGGGTCGTTGCTGTTGGCTGGTGCTTCTCCATAACCTTTTTCGTACAGTTCGTTGATTCTGCTTGCAAAATCGGCGATCTTTTGACTGGCTGATTGGACTAACGTGTCCAGTTGTCGTTTGTAATTTTCTTTTGATATTTCGTCTGTAAATCGTGCCATCAGGCCCTTTTTCCAACGTTTGAAGGTCTTGCGTTCGTTCTCTGTATCTCGTGTCCATTGTTGGTTCCATCGAAGTGCTTCTTTTCCTAGTCGTTCTGAAAGGAAACGTAGTTTCTAGTTGTCGTCCCAGTTAGCACTGGCTGCGATTCTTTCTGCGGATTCAAACCATTCTTCGGCGGTGACATCGGACGAAGAGCGGTTGAACGTTGGGATTTGGGTTTTTATTTGTTGTGCTGCTAATTCGGTGAACCCACGAGTAAATGCAGAGGCTAGATTGGAGTCCGTCATGGTCACAGTTGGGAAGGCGGTTCGTGTGAAAGTCTGGCTGCGATCTAGTGTGATGCGTTCAGTATGGCTAAACGGTGTGGCTGCTGCGCTGGTTTCTTGAATTCGCAGTTTATTTCGTAGTTCGTTGATTTCGCGGTCTCGCTCGGAGATTTGATTTTGCGCTGCTGTGCCTTGTTCTGTGATATAGGCTCTGAATTCTTGTTCTCGTCGCTGCTATTGCTCTCGGAGGGTTGCGATAACTTTCTCGGCTTCGGAAGCTTGTAGCTTTGTAGTAGCTAATTCTTGTTTAAGTAACTGGAAGGCTTCGTTTGCTTTTGCAGAGTCGGTTGTCGCGTTGTTTTGGACTTGTTGTAGGTTTTGGAGGGCTTCTTTGCAACGAGAATGGAGTTCTTGTAGTTCAAGTTGTTTTGTGTGTAGTTCTGATGCAAGGCGGTTGCGCTCTTCAGCGTAATCGCGTTCTTTCTGATTCAACAACTGGTCGCTACGCTGGATTAAACTGACTTTTTCCTTCTGCAACTGATCTATTTGTTCTTGCAATTTGTTAACCTCACTATTAGCTTGTGAGCGAATACGACTGTTTATCTCGGTCTCAGTGGATAATGCGGCCTGCAATTCGCTAACTCTAGCTCTTGCGGTCTGAATATCTGCTTCTTTTGAGGCTACAACACTAGTCGCTGCTCTTTCTAATTCGGCCAAAGAATTATCTTTTGCTGTTAGGATCTGTTGCGCAGATTGGACTGCTGTTTGAGCTGTTAATGCACGGATCTCAGCTTCCTGTAAAGCAAGTTGTTTCCCTTGAAGTTCTTTCTGTTGTTTTGCAAGTTGTTTAGTATGCTCTGCGATTTGCTTTCTTAGTTCTTCCTCTACTTTTCCTAGCTGAGCGATTGCTGTGGTGTGTTTCTTGGACCACTTCTTTACTTCTTGCTTCAAATCACGTATTAAACCTTGTTTTTCTATTTTGTCGCCAACTCCGCGTGCGATTTCGTCGGTCAGTTCCTGAATTAAGCTTTTGTTCTTCGTTAATTCGCATTCTGCTGCGCTAACATCACGCTCAACATTACGTCTACGAAGATCAAAGCGAGTAAGCCTAGTTTCAGTACCGGGTAAAGCCAATCGTTTTGAAGAGGCAGCTCTAAGCGGCGAGCTTAGTCTACGTTTAGAAAAATATCTATTCGCGGGTGGAGGTTGTGAAGAAGAACGGAAAACAGTTAGATTTTGGGTTTCGGGTGAACTAGTATAGGACGGTGGTGAGTTTACGAGAGAATCAAGAGATGTGGATCGTGTTAAGGGTAATGGCGGGTAAAGTGATAGGCTAGGAAGAGGTTGTTCGGGAGAAAAAGGTACTAGCTCCATGAGATAACATTATTCGAAATACTGACAAGATTACTTAACTGGTTGATCGAAAAGGATAGAGAACCTATAATTCTGAATCCAAATCAATCCTGGTTACGGCACCAAATGTGACGGTTCTTATGGGACACGTCACCTACCAGGTTATTATTTAAGTAAGGAGTCAGTTATCTCAAGTAGCTTGTATTACAAGACTAGTACAATACAAAGGACTTACATGGAGCTGGTACAGACGAAGACGGAAGAGGTGTAGGAGTAAGAGAACGCTGGAGGGCTCTCCTCTGAGTAAGTGAGCGAGGGCAGGGGTTTATATACTAGCCTAGGTTACATAGATCGAAGGCGCTGCCTAGGCCTAGAACCGACGCCGA
Source organism: Leptestheria dahalacensis (assembly GCA_022114935.1). NCBI lineage: Eukaryota > Metazoa > Arthropoda > Branchiopoda > Diplostraca > Leptestheriidae > Leptestheria > Leptestheria dahalacensis. The sequence continues at coordinate 5,325 of JAIQCU010001355.1, forward strand.
TCGATGGCGTACTAGGCTTCGATAGACACCGATCGATTGTGCTCTAGGGTGAGTCATAAACAAGCTAGTCGGCAGGTCGATAGAGGTAGCTAGATCCATTAGAGAATCATCACAGGTAGCGTAAGGTGGATAGTCAGTCTCGGGTGTCGTTGAACTTTTAGCAGGTTTTGTTGCGTCCGAAGGATGCACGTTCTATGATGCTCGAGGTGACCTGGTCATGGAGATCCTCTGGAAACGCGCCGCCGAAGATGTTGGTAACGCTGAATTCGTCTAAGAAGTGGCTCCCGGTAGTTGTCCGTTTGCTTGCGATTTTGAACTCCGGTTCCGGTCTTGGGATGAAGGGGGTCGTCTTGGCAACGCCCCGCGACACTTCGTAGTCGTCCTTCAGGAACGTGACGTAGGCGTCGAGGTTGCAGACGGTCATGGAAGTCTTGTACGGTAAGACGTGCTAGATGGCGGCCATGTCGGTGTTGGTGTGTGCGAATGAAGCGAACTGTACTGGAGTAGAAATTATGGCAGGTTTTTATAGTCCATGTCGGACAAAGGGTCTGACATGATGCGAAAACATGTTTGTCGATTCGCGATGTTATTTTAGCCGCATTGTGTTATAGCAATGGTCGGTTAGATGTTTTTTTTTTCCTATTTACCAATTAAGTTCGGGTAACTTTGCAACCGTCGTCCCAAACATAGTGGCCAGCTGTCTCTGAAAATCTAGGGAAGTCGTGACAATTTGTTTGTTGTTGACTTTGGATTGTTGCAACTTTTCCGGTCGTTGGTAGTAGCGGAATGGTCGTTTCGATGGAAGTAATGGCATTAACTTTATGTGTTTGTTAGCACATTCTCATCCACATATAAATTTGATAATACCAAATAATTGCTATTATGCCTGCGGCAACTGAAGTCCATTCTAGGAATTTGCGGAATAGTACAGTATTATCCCAAAAGGAGTACGTCGTGGTGTTGGTAATAGTAGATTTTGAATCTACACACTCGGAAAAAACAAAAAATAATAATGAAAAACTAATAAAGAAAGAAAACAGATGAAAAAACAACAAAAAGGAAAAAGAGAGAAGAAGTAAATGAAAATAAAGTGAACAAATTCAAAAAACTGAAAAACTGCATCTGAGACCAGGAATCAATGATTCACAAGGTCTGCGATGACCGTACGAACGAGGAACACTCGCGCTGGTCATCTCAAATGCAGGTCCTGGCAGAGAGAGCAGTCTCAGAGTTCAGAGTCGTGGTCGAGGGGCAAATAAGGTCGTGACCCGAGGCAAACATGCTAGGCAAAATTAGGGCTTAAATATAAATGTAATTAATGAAGATAAGGGTTTAATTTTAAAAATTAAAATTATGCTTCATGACCGATAAAAAACACAATAATTACTAAAGTCTCCTTGGAGGAGATTCGAGCACCTGGAGAGATTAAGGCCCTTAATAAGCGCAGCATGGTCAACGAGGTCAGAGTACAGTTCGAAAGATCTTGCCAGCTCAGCGGTTGAAGTGGAAAATCATTCCAAAGATGGAAAAATCATTCCAAAAAAGCCGTCACAATCAACTATTGTGACGGTTCTTTATGAGACACGTCACCTACCAGGTTATTATTTAAGTAAAAGAGTCAGTTATCTCAAGTAGCTTGTATTACAAGACTAGTACAGTACAAAGGACTTGCATGGAGTTGGTACAGACGTGAAGCCGGAAGAGGTGTAGGAGTAAGAGAGCACACTCACACACACGGAGAGTGAGTGAGAGCAGGGGTTTATATACTAGCCTAGGCTTACCCAGATCGAGGCGCTGCCTAGGCCTAGAACCGACGCCGATCGATAGCATCCTAGGCTTCAACAGACGCCGATCGATTGAGCTCTAGGGTGAGTCATAAACAAGCTAGGGAGCTAGTCGGCAGGTCGATTGAGCTAGCTAGATTCGTTAGAGAATCATCACATATCTCCCCCCTTACCGAAGCTCGGCCCCCGAGCTTATTTCCAAGGAAAGAGAGCATAGTGAAAATGAACAGGTAAATTGAAACACAGTACAATGAGAGGTAGCTGCTGCGTGTGGCGGCGGTTTTCCCTCCCCCTCCTGCTAGGTTGGCTGCATCCGTACTTAACGTCAAGGCGGCAGGTCGCTTGGTAGGATCAGCTGCGTTGTACGGAGTTGTAAAGTAAACATGTACACTGCACAGGGAGAATAAGAGAACACGTAAACGTGGAAATCGATAGTTTCATAGACAAAAGGAACACTGTTGAAAGGAAAATACACTGAAAGTTACGATACGGAAAAAAAATTCAATTTATGGTCAAGTTGTGCTGTAGTGTGCAATTGTTTGGTAGCGTAAGGTGGATAGTCAGTCTCGGTTGTTGCTGAAGTTTACTTTTTTGGCGGGTTTTGTAGTTTGAATTATTTGAATATCGTCATCTGTGTCGGAAGATTGGTCGTCGTCAGTAAAAGGCAAGTCGTCAGTTAAATTGGTGATATCTGGGGTAGACGACCTGCTTGTAACCGGTTGTGGCTCGATGTAACGTAGCCAGCTGATGAGCAGGTGAAGATTGTATGTTCTGCAGTATTTTCCGAAGTTTAGACGGGCTGGAGAGTCGGATGGTCGGAGTGTTCGATGATTTTGGCAAAGGTCAAGGAATGGACGAAATTGAGTAGTTAACGATCGATAGCTAGGTAAAGAAAAGGATGGAAGGTAGATCAGTTTAGCTGTTGTTTGTAGTCTAGTGGATAGCCATGCCGGGATGCGTTCCATAATGCCTATTCGAGGTTCGAAATCGGCATTGCGTCCGACGGATGCACGTTCTATGATGCTCGAGGTGACCTGGTCATGGAGATCCTCGGGAAACGCTCCGTCGAAGATGTTGGTGACGCTGAATTCGTCTAAGAAGTGGCTTCTGATTGTCGTCCGTTTGCCAACAATCTTGAAGTCTGGTTCCGGTCTCGCGATGAACGAGGCTGTCGTGGCAATGTCCCACAATACTTCGTAGCCGTCCTTCAGTAACGTGACGTAGGCGCCTAGGTTGCAGACGGTCATGTAGGTCTTATACGGTAGGACGTGCTGGATGGCGGCCATTTCGGTAGTTGATGTTTTGGGTTAGTGCGAATGAAGCGAACTGTGCTGGAGTAGAAACTATGTTAGGCTTTTATAGTCCATGGTGGACAAAGAGTTCGTCATGATGCGAAAATATGTTGTTGGTTTTTGCGATGTTATCTGAATAGCATTATGTTGTAGCAGCGGCTGGTTAGATATTCTTGCCTGGTCACCAATTAAGTTCGGGTAACTTTGCAACCGTCGTCCCAAATATAGTGGCCAGCTGCTTCCGAAAACCTAGAAAAGTCGTGACAATGTGTTTGTTGTTGACTTGGGATTGGTGTAGCTGTTGCGGTCGTTGGTAATAGTGGAATGGTCGTTTCGATGGCATTAACTTTAGGTGTTTGGAAGCACAGTCTCATCCATATAACGAATTTGATTATACTAAATAAAATTGCTAATATACCTGCGGCAACTGAAGTCCACTTTAGCAATTTGAGGAATAGTACAATATTATCCCAAAAGGAGTATTTCGTGGTGTTGGTAACTATAGCCGATACTGAGTTTGTACCTTGCTGATGAATTCGTGCATTAATTACGTTGGAGTATATTCAAGACCATTGTTCTCGCAAGCGGCGTGCATCTTGATAAGGTAGTCAACTTCTTTGTCGGGTACTTCGTCGAACCTGTCTACCAGGTTAATGCTGGTTAGTTTAACAGTCGGGTTTTCGAGTTTCCAATCATTACCACAAAATGTGTACGTTTGTCCGTTTAAATTGACTGGCCCACGGTGAAAGCAAGGAGTGAATTTCGTTAGTGTATATCCGTGGAGTCCAATGGTGAAGCTTTTGTATCGAGGTTCGTATCCGCTTTTAGTTTGTTCTGCAGAAATGTTTACCGTTGTTGCGGAACATTTTTGAATCAAGACAGATTCGCCTATGGCTAGCGCTCTTTGACACTTGGCAAAACCAAGGGCAAGAGGAGCTAAAATGCCACTATTTTGTGCTAAAAGCCTTGTTTGATACTTTCGCAGTTTAGCTGTTTGGCAAGAGAGAGATTTGATTTCCTCCGCCAAAAGGTTTTCACATTCTACAGCACGGCCTTCGATATAAAGGTGATGTTCAGTCAATAAAGATCGGCGATGAAACGTGAGTCAGCTGGTCGTACATTTTGAGTCATTTGTCGTTTTCCTCGGTATTCGACCGGTAGTTTTGCTGAAGTAGGCATGTAACCAGAGAAGTAAAACAAAGAGAAACGTTGTTTAGGTTGCAGGTGTTGAGTGTTAACGTTTCTTGGTCCGATGTAGTAGTAATATGTCCGATTAGCAGTATCCTTTCGTCTTGGCGCTCGGATAGTGCCATCCGTGATGTTATATCGCCAAAAGTGTTAAAAGAGTCTCGGTGTACAGTTGTCTAGCGTAACGTTGTCGTGCAAATAAGCTAAACATTTGCCGCTCATATTTTGTAATGACATGGTAAGTCGCGTTGGCGTAAGCTGAAGAATTCTTCGCGAAAGGTCCGTAGTTGTGACCACTTCCTACCTCTTGGTCGAAGCAGAAAAGAAAGTGTACAACCTCTGTATTAAACCGAAAAGGAAATCATCTCTGCAGACACTGCAGCAGTGTACCCCAGCCAAGTTCAGCGAATCAGCAGCACAAGGGACGAATACTCCAAGGCGGTTTTGTTGTAAGAAGCGAGACTGTACACCTTTATAACAACCAGCCATGTTTGAGCCGTTGTCGTAGGATTGACCACGACAGTCGGCAATGGAAAGCTGGTGTTCATCAAGATAGCTGGTCAGCAAAGTGGCAAGTGATTCACCAGTCTTGTCATTTGAAATAACGAAGTCAACAAACGATTCTGCAATACGGGCTTTGCCGTCTTGGATATCGACATATCGGAAAACGAACGAGACCTGGTCTACGTGGGAAACATCCGGAGTGCTGTCAAACATTACTGAAAAATACTTCGCATTTTTCACCTTTGCAATTAATTCGTTGTGAACCTTTCTTCCAACAAGTTCAATCAGCTCGATCTGGATGGCAGGGGACAAATACTTTCCCTGACCCCTTTTGTTTGCAACAATTAAGGCGTTAAGGGTAGGATTATATCTGCAAATGAGCTCAATCGTACTCAAGAAATTTTCATGTGTGAGACACCCGAAACGTTCAACTGAGCCCCGGAATGCCAAATTGTTTCTGGCCAAGTGAATGATAACGTCCAGAACGACGGTCAACACAAGCCTCTACTGCTTCTTTTCTTCTGCTAACTGCTTTAAATTAGCCTCGTCTACTCCCTCGCCTTGTTAAGCCTAATCTCAAATTCTCGCCAACTACATACACGCTTTTTTGTGGCTGGGAGATCTCTCGTGTTCTTGGAGTTTTTCATAGATGTTGTTCCACTTGAAACAGCCAATAGTTCTATTGGCTAGCATAGTTTTTTGTACCTTGCGATCACCGAAAAGCATGCAGGGAAAACATAGGACTGACTTCAGACTTGAACTATATACAAGCCATCTTCGTTCTCCTTTTTCTCCATTCGGGAGCCGACCCTCAAAGTACTCCTTCCTCATTTAACCTTGACCATTATCCCGTTTGGAAGAAGAAAAAATCGACGTTCCTATTTTGTTGAGGGCCACACACACAACCAAAGAAATGCGAATCTCGTCAGTAATAATTTCGGGCCACTTGGCAGGATCACTATAATCAAAGCGTGAGCTCTAATTCTCAACACAGCTAGAAGTACCAGCTTCAGATGATGCGCTCAGTGCTGCAAAATCGTCAGATTCTTCCTCGTCGTGATCGCCGTCGAATGCTTCGTTTCTCTCCGTGGTGCCTACACGCATAACATTGACAACAAATTAAAGCAAGATAGACCACAATTAGTAATAAAGAGTAGTACTTCGTGGAGCAAACGTGTATTCACGTGATTCTTCTAAGCGAGCGGTTTGGTTTTGACACTGATCTTGTGAGTGACCATCGATATTTCAGTGTCAAATCCGGGATGCAAACGAGGATTGCGTTGTACCCATCCACTCAAACTTTTAGAAAGAGAAGCATCTTCATTGATGCGTGCTTTTTTGAGCTCTGAAACTAGCTCCATTTGGCTTTTTCCGTTTCGAGTTCATAATGGACTACTGAAGTCTCTACTTGGTGTACCCCTTTAAGATACTCTTTATTTTGCTTCACGTGCACCTTTGCAGCGGAAATGTACAACCGTTTTTGAGACTGCGCAAAGGTAACTGACTCAAACTTCGACCTCGATATCGATAACCTAGGAACTTTAGGGTTCAGGGTCAAGTCAATAAGGAGCAAGATTCGACTGCATGTCCCATGAGGCCAATCAGGTCATACTTAACAGAGGCGGAAAAAGAGAGGAAAGAGGTGAAACAGGTATAATTAAATGATCGAAAGATAGGCGGAATGTTCGAAGGATAGGCGACAGGCGGTACTAGGGGCGCAAGCTCCATGAGATAACATTATTCCAAATACTGAGACAAGATTACTTAACTGGTTGACCGAAAAGGATAGAGGATCTATGATTCTGAATCCAAATCAATCCTGGTCACGGCACCAAATGTGACGGTTCGTTATGAGACACGTCAGGTACCAGGTTATTATTTAAGTAAGGAGTCAATTATCTCAAGTAGCTTGTATTATAAGACTAGTACAATACAAAGGATTTACATGGAGCTGGTGCAGACGTGAAGCCGGAAAAGATGTAGGAGTAAGAGAGCTTGGAGTGTGAGTGAGGGCAGGGGTTTATATACTAGCCTAGGCTTGCACGGATCGAAGGAGCTGCCTAGGCGTAGAACCGATGCCGATCGATAGCGTCCTTTTGCTATAGCTTTTGCAGTTTGGACCACTAGCTGTTTCCATCGTGTGTATGTGTTGAACATTCCGATATAACTACTCTGTTACTGGTTTCGATTTCATGATTTAACGCAGGGTCCAACGAGATCCATGCAAACTCGCTGGATTAACAAAAAGCTGTTGCTAGTAATTGGAGTGACCGTATTCCTTTTTGCACGCATCAAACAGCTGGTTACGTGTTAGTGAATGTTAGTTCTTGTGTTTTGTGAACTCTAAGATGTCAACAAAGCTTATGACCACGATATCTCTGAAGTCTTCCCGGGACATGAGATCGTCATACAACGATTCTTCGATCTTGGGCGCTTAGCTGGTCTCAAAGACGTGTGAATTTTTCCCTCTTCCCTTCGGCATGCATGCAGAACTGATCCTCCTCCTATACGCGTTTAAATTCACAGGTTGAAACAACGCAAACAGCGGAAGCTGTGAAAGATCACTCTTTTACGTCGCGAATCCCATTATCGCGAAACGGTTTTTTCCGGGCGAACTTCTGAATAGCTACTAGATGTGGTAGTTGCTTCATTCAGTCTGACAGTAAGTGTTTATTGCTCCTGGGTCACTTTTACGTGGTATTCAAGCCCTAGACGTTTACCTAAACCTCCCTTCAATGCCTGTTGTTGAACCAAGTTCACCGGATAGCTCAATAAACTTGCTATCCCTGCAGAGCATATGCTGTCCGGCTGGGCATGAAGAATAATTGGTGTCCGGTTAATCTCCTTAGTTCCGATTTTGTGCCAACAGGGTCAGTAGTTGTGCATATACTATAGGGTACTGTTTGATGTAACAGGGGGGAAAATTGGTATGCATATACGAAACTTCCGCGGGGTGAAGTCACTGCAGGATTCCCTTAGTCATTCTTGCACTGCTTGAGTGCGTGTGAAAAATATTGCCCCGTTCAACATACTTATAATTACTCACAGATTCCTTTAACTTTAACCACCGAGTATGTTGCTGCCTCTTGTATAATTCAAGAATCACAGCTCAACTTGACGGCAACGTGCTTAACATATCCGTCTATTATAGCGAAAATTCATAATGTTATTTTGCTATAAAGCAAGTCTGAAGGTGATAATGCAAATTTAATCTTTGTTCAGTCATGTACATACTTATGATCATTGTATTTTAAATATAATTAACATGCATCCTTACTGATGGATCCTTGACTTAAGCGAGAGAAAAAAAGATACCACCGAAATAATTTTGTATAATGTTCCCCGATAACAATGCGTAAAAAAGCAGCGCGTAATCTGTCTCCTACCCTGTCTAGGTTTTTTGCGTATCATACTGGAACTGTAAAAAAAACCTTCTAAAGCCAAATATAGAAACAAAAAACATTATCAATCGGGCGTTTTCTTTTTTGCGTCTACTTGGAATGCGTGACTGACGCTAACACTATTATCGCCAGTCATCTTTGAACGAATTCCTTCAATGGATTCCAGTTTGAAGTGGTGAACTAGATAGTATACAGCAGCCACGACTCCAGCAACAGTTCCGAACACTCTGTAGGGCACTCTGTACCCGCAGCTTTGGATGAGGGCACCTCCAATCGAGCCACCAATTCCTCTTCCTAGCACAGTAAAATTAGAAACAATTCTTTCGGTCTAGGAAAAAATTACAGGCGAAATATTAAAGAAATTAGATCAAATTTAGAACTATTTGGGTGACGGAATACAACGTAGAAATAAAACAACCACAAAACAACTAAGATTAGAAATATTCTGAGAGCATACCTAAACCGAAGTATAAGGCTGAGAAAACACCGGTCAGAGTGGCTAGTAATCCAGGAGGAGCGTTTTGACGACAAAAATACGCCGCGCTCAGGTGAATAAGAGGATAGGTGAGAGAATTGAACAGACCGCACAGCAGAGCATACCACGGATTTCTAAAAAAAAAAAAACTACGTCAGTATTAACGCTGCAATTAGAAACCGTGCGAGAACGGAATTTACGTTAGAAACGAGAATCCGAGGTACTTGAAGCAGAGAACGGTAAGCGCCAACATTAAAAGTCTTGCCGGTCCTAACCTGTCTACCAGTCTACCGGATAAGTAGAGAACAAAAACTGTGGCCAAGGATCCAACAGTTCCCGGAAGTCCTGAAAACGTGAAAGTTTTAGAAACGATGTATAGACTTCAGCTAAACTGTACCTTGAAGAAACGATGGAGCTTTCAAGGAACTCAAGTAGGCAAACTCGAAAGAGAAAGCAAAACCGGCGATACTTCCAGCCACCAAATAAACTGCAAGGTAGCAGATGACATCGACTTGCTTCAGAAGATCCCATAGACCGGAGTGATCTTCGTTAGCGCGCTGCATGGTTCCCACTCGTAATGGGTTGAGTACCATTAAAGTTAAACCGACCATTGCGGTAGAAAGGTAGATTGTCGTGGAGTAAGGTTCTAGCCCTGTTAAATTAGTTTATAATTAAGGTTAATAACCGTTCATACTTAACCAGTACAAGAAACCTTTCCAGTTCGAATCCAGAGTAAGATCCACCAGATATCCTGAAAGCGGGGGGAAAATAGCAAATCCCAGACTGACGAAAAGACGTTGTTTTCCAAGATCCGCGTTATGGAGCGAAGTAATATGGATCACGATGGAATCGGACAACGAGCTGGAGCCCTCAATGAAAAATGTTAACAGCAAGCAGAGCAGGAAGTACTTTCCGAACGGGCTGAAAACATCCTCTGAACAAAATGAAAGAATGAAGGTGTGCTGCTCCTGTAGCTAAGATAATGTCGTTTTAGACCTGATCGGTACGACATTGTTTCGTTCATGCAGTTAAGATCAATGGTTTCGTTGGACTGGTTGGGGAATTGAATTTGGCTGCAATTGGACATTTTATACAGCAACTTGAATCCCCATGTCGTGACGCACATGGAGCTAAGGAAACTTAGGAAAACCACCTTATAGTGACCAGTCTTATCTGCCGCATATCCTTGAAATCAGTACAACAAGGTAAGTGTTTCAAGAACACATTCGCACGATTAAAATTTGCCTAAGACAACTTGAATTTAAAAAAAAATAGTTAACTTTGCCATTATTCTATTCGATGCAATTAGGAACAAGGTGGAGTTGTATCTAACCTGCAGCAAGAGGACCCAAAACTGCACCCACGGGTACAACAAGATTCACAATCGCCAGCTGATCCATGGAAACTCCTGCTGAGATGCCCTGCAGCGGCACGAACGGCTCGAATGAAAGAATCGCTATTTGAACCAAGTCCTCAAATGCAATTAGTTCATAGTTTTAGAAAGAAAAGAACATCTATACTTACAGCCAAAGTAGCAAAGCAAGAACATTTTAATACAGATTAACTGTGGATTTAACGACATCTTCATCATCGCTTCGGCTTTAGGTATTCGACGATTGGTTACAGCAGCTTTCACATGTGACGATGATACTGCAAAGTGAACGTCTCTTGGTGCTTATATCAACTAACGCGTTTCCCTTGAGGCTTTCAGGCAAACCGGTTCCTGAAGTAGAAAACGTTGCAGAAGGGAGACTCGCAGAGTTGTACGGTAAAAGTTCAATCATGTACGACTTAACGATGTTAATTTACATAAGAAATATGTATGAAGATCTATATCTACCGTACAACCCCATAATTACCGTTAAAAGAACTGCTTTCTAAATAAGATTTTTGTACCTATAAATTAAGATGAAACGGCTACAGCTTCCAAGTCAAGACGGTATGCAAAAAGATTCCATATACAGAATGTCCTACTCAGCTTGTAAAGTTATTGTCGAGAGCGTTCTCGCAATGAATTTTTACAAGTCAGTGCGTGTAAATGTCTGAATTGGACGTATGCAACTTGCCTCTATTTGCAATGTCCCTCTTCTCTATTAATCAGTTGTAAGATTAGGTAGTAGCTGCATGCGTTTTCTTGATCTACCGTCTTACTGTTTGTAATATTCTTTTAACGTCATGACAGTCATCGTCTTCTTACTATGAAAGTGTTTTATGCTACAATTCCAGCATATGTTAGGAACCATATTGCTTTTCCCATTAGATCTCTATTGTGCTGTAATCAATTCGAGGATTCAGCACACGCTTTCCCTTTTCTTTCAGCAACTGTTGGTCTATCACTCTGACTTCCTCACTCTTACTTTCAGCTTCAAAACATTTCTAATAGTCTGTATTTCCCTTAACCTAGATAAAGTTCATACCAATACTCGTACCAACTAAGTATAACATTTGTCAGGAGAGTACTTGTAGCTCTTTTAAATACAAAAAGAAATGGAAGTTATTGAATGGATATGAAAGCGATACAAAGGAATTGCTGCAGCAAGGATGAGTATACCCACTGAATCAACGTTAAATTTTTTGCCCACAAATCAGTTTCCAAGATAAGTCAGCTTTTTAGACTGCTCCTACACATGTTTGAGATGGGACATGCAACGTTCACTACAGTTTTCTCATATGAAACTGCATACATTTTGCAAATCTTCAAATATTTCTATGGCTAAGAACGGACTTGTAGTTGCGCTCGATTGACAGATCAACAGCGGAGAGGTTTGCAGTATATTGTATAAACAGCCTGTGCCCCGACATTGGAAATCCTTCGCCGTCTCTGTGGTATGTAATATTCCAATCGCAAAGCGCACAGGGTACAGTCAACTTCCTGTGAAAGTGCCTATTTTAACAGAAGCTGAAGATGTTAGATGTTAACAGTCTATGAAACGTACCAGCTCGGCTATATCGGTTACCTTTGGAATCACCGCACTTCCGGTACACTCTCACCTACTTCAATCCGTAATCGTATGTTTACCGCTGATTATACGTAAAATCGTTAGGAAAAAATCATCTTTCGTCACGTTACTTTGCAGGTAAGAGCATATATATTCATCAACACTATATATATGCACGATAATATGTAATCTATCTTTTAAAAAAATCCGCTATAATATCATTCATTTTAACTTAAAACTCGCCTGATGGTCTGTTACTGAATTTAAGTTTCGAATTGTCGAGTTTCTATTTATTGGAAGTGGCGTTACTGTTAATTCCGACATCTAGCGGCAGAAAGTTGAACTAAATTGCATTATTGAGACTTTTACCTAAGTTGCCTACGCGCATTCAACATTCGAACTAGCCAAACAAGAAGAAAAAAAAACTATTTTAACAGCATTCTCTCAAGTAATGTATTGCTAATATTGAATAAGCCGCAAGGGCCTGTTTGTTACGTAGCTGTTTTTGTAGTTGGTACACACTTCTAGTCAATATTAAGTATATTGAACATAAATACGTAACCCCTGTTCAAATCTGTTTCAGTGTGTAACAGTCAGTTATAAGTGTACTGAATTTCAGAACTCTATCTCTACTAGCAAAAAAACGAAGCCATAGAGCGAAAGAGAATTTACAGCAGAGTTACATCCGTGAAGCATAAGGTAATTATTTTGAAACTTTCAAAAATACCAAACGTTTATTTATAATAACAAATATACCTTAGCAGTAATATATTGTGCTGAACAGTGCATTTTCAAATATAAATGTATTTTCAAAAGTTCAAGAGAATGTTTGTTGAAATCCCGTTCAATCACGCAACCAAGATTCGGATGACTCGAAAAACAAGCGGAACGCTTCGCACACCATCTTATATTCACAATTCAACATCATTTCTTTCAGGGTTCTGAACTACTTTCAGGCATGCCTCAGCCAGTTCTAAGAAGATGGGTTCCTGCATCACGTCCTGCATGGCCTTCTCCACGTCCGGACTCTCGACGAGGGACTTCAACATGTTCCGTACGTGTGGGTTGGCAAGACATTGCTTGACTTCTTCACTGTGGCCTGGAAGTATAGAGTACAGTGACGAAATCTGTATTTGCGTAAGTGTAACAAGATACCTAGCTGTTGTAATTTTTCTAGTGCTATGGTGTCGCTCGTCATAAAATTGTACGAGCGTTCTGAATCCGCGACGTCATCAGAGGACTGAGCTGCAGGCGCGGGGTCTGTGGGCACATGGCATGGCGTTTCCTTGTGTGTCTTGTAGCAAGGCAGGCTACAGCTATATAACAAAAGGTAAGTTAATAGTATGATATATCAACTTTTGTCTGGTAACTATAACGATGATATTAAGCGTAGACGACTTATATTTGTTCCGTGTACGTACTCGTGGCATATGATAGTTGTAGCGTACTTACTATCTTTTCGTGCACTTGGGGCATTTATATTTTGAGACACTTTCTTTGCATATCTCGCAAAGTAATTCGGGCATTTTCCCTCGTCTTAAACCCACGTGTTTACAAATCAAATGTCCAATCTAGTTTGCCTTTTCACCACTAGATGGCCTTAATATCAACCATCATTACGACTTGCGACTGTAATACAACCTGCACGAAAAACCGTATGAAGAGTTTGTAAATATCTCATAAAATTTCAAGTATTTTAACGTACCTGTAACTTGGCAATTTGGAGAAGGGATGTGACAGAGAGACAGACCTTAAACGGAATAAGTATCGAAAGTTGCCAATCCTGTTGTACCCGTGGAGATTAGAAATTGGTTCATAATAATAACCCGGACTAATAAAGTCGTATGAACGAGGTATCTGTCGAGTTGTCATGGCATTTGCGGGTAGAGGACGGAAAACAAATGCCAAGTACATTAGTTGCATGCCTGGCGAAAAGCTCTTTGATAGGTATCTACTCACCGTAGATGCGGCTACCCTGTGACGTAATCCAATCCGCATCGGTTACCAGTAACTAATGTAACTTAAGAGGGGGTGGGTATAAAGCAAGCACAGGGACAGTGGATATCCTCCCCGTCCCCATGTACCGTCCATGTGATCATTTCCACCGGCTATGGGACATTTTTATTATTGAATTATATACGAAGCCGGACAAGAAGTTAATCTGTCGTCCCCTTGCCACAGTTTTCCAAGTTCGTCTCTGTGCTTTCGTAGTTTCAGTATCTTTACATTCCACGAGGTAAATATCTTGCCATTGTCAAAGGGACCTTTTATTTCCCTTTGCATTAAGTAATCTGTCCGTCATTCAAACCTGGCAGCCAAAAAAAGAAAGATTTCTGAAATAAAACTGAAAAGGAACGAAAGTAAAGAAAAGAAGTTTAGAAGAAGAGGATGAAAAACTCCGGCAGGCGTGATACCGTGCGTCTATTTACGACTGAATATCTGGTTATAAATGTATTAGGAGAGATCGATAAGGCGTGCTGCACATACTAATCATAGACGTAGCTCATAATAACCTATTGTGATTCAAGTTAATTGATATTTAACAGCAAGCGGAATTAACCGAATAGCACTGTAACTGTAAATGGCAGTAAAGAATGATTAAAAGTAGATGATGGAGAAGCGTTTAAGTTAATGTGTTTGTAAAACAGTAATATTACCAAGTAATGCCTACAGCTGAAAGTAAGGCTTGTGTATGAAGTAATAAAAAGCATTAGGGCGATTAGAAAAGTTGTTCCTCTTCATACAAGCTCTGTAAGCCCTGAAAGAGAGGTGCAGAAAAGTTTTGTCAACGATATTTAAAAAAAGACTTTTTTCGTCTCCATGTATCCCACGAGGGTATCTTTCACTTCCTTTTTCCCCGTTGTTACAAAGACTTGAAGTATACATTGCAGCTCGTCTACACTATCAAGTGTGCATCCCGTCTAAGTTTCCGACATCGACATCATCGGTATTTGCAACAACAAGCTTGTCAAACTTCCAATTAGCGTCTCTCTGTAGATCGCAAGAAATCAAAAGTTTCAGCTGACAGTGACGCAATATCCACTTCAATTTTTTCCCCCTGATTAAACTTCATTTCTAAATGAATTGCTGAGACTGAATAATATAGGAAGAAATAATAATAATAAAAATTGACAGCAACCCGGCAAGGATTCTTAATGGGATTTCTCAAGGTTGGGGCTTCGTCCTCTTTTATGGGCCGGTCTGTATAAGCAGCCGTTTCTTATAAGTCAATGATTTTCCCTCTCCAGATGTCCATTCCGACTTGATAGGAAATAAAACATATTAATAATAATATCAGATGAAATGAATGAAACTAAGGAATCAAATGTGCAAATTTTTTTTTATATGAAAGGCCCAGGTTGTGCTTGTTAATAAACACGTGGTGTACGTGCTGTAGGGGAGGGGGCCATTGCTTGCAGTGTGCGGCACTTATTATTAACGAACGGGCCTCTCAATTAGTTATTTTCTTCCAGGCACAGGGGATTTATTTGTCCTTCTCTACGGGCGCGTGTGTAGAGATAGGACCAAGAAGAGCCAGTGACACGTAATACCTTCTTTTAAGATAATTCCGCCTAATCAATCTTTCCTGTATAGTTTAGTCTGAAAAGCAGTTTTTATGTATACATTTTAGTGAAGTGTTACTCAAGGTGGTTTTTTGTTACCTTATCAGTGTGGACCGCGCGTTACCACATATTACAAGGGTTCATAACGGCGCGCTACAGTAAAACTATGTGTTCAGATATTTTGGAAATTTGTATGTACAGTCTGGTACATAAGACGGTATTTCGTGCAAATTTTCGTGTTTATACAGGCACAAGTTTGTAAGATACAAGCGAAAAACACTGAGGCCCCTACCTTACGCCGTGCCCTTTTCTTATGCGGTAGACTGTGCACGCAAGCCGGCAGTCGGTGCTGAGCATCGCTGCTGATCACACACCTTGAGTGCGGTGCTCGTGTGCTTCCTTGTGTGTACACGTATATCTGTGCCAGTGTGTCCTGCATCCGTATTGTTGCTTCATCATAAGATGGACATTCCATTTGGAGCGATATGAACCGAGCCTTGCATTGCCTTCGTGCGTGTACGTATGATTAGTGGTCCTCGTTGCTTAATTATGATATTCTCTCATTTCTGATTGGTTGGTGAAGAATGGCGGGAATATTTCAAAAATAAAGAGGATTTAGTAAAGCCCTTTTCCTCAAAGACGAGATTATGGCTATTGTCTGTTGCCTTAAGGAAAAAGTTGACAATTGTATCGTCGATACAGAGGTTTGAGGGAGGGCGTGCGCTATCGTTCATGGAAGGTCTTCCCTCTTAGCTGCTTTTTAAAGTCCCTTTTTACGTATTTTGAATTTCTCAAAACGTGGGCGAATTTCCGTATGCAGCATTTCACCAAGATTCTTATTTATTTGAATTATGTTTGGCGGGAAATGGAAGCGTCAAGCCGATATCCTATGTCGGATAAACCAACAAACGGAAGTACAGAAACGCATTTTTTTAAAAAGAAGTATAATTGCCGGATCCTTTCAAGTATATTACATAACGCAGGATCAGCTTGGCAGTTTAAACGCCCGCCAAATATCAAAAATTGTACAGTATAGTGAATATAAGTAATACGGTAACAATAATAAGTAAGCATTATAATCAGTCATTATCATGAAATCAGTATAACAATACGTGTATTTTCATAATAATAGATCACAAATAGCATTATTAAATTAAGATCTTCAGTTAAAACATTTCGGGGTTATACGGTGCAATTTGAGAATCAACCGCTCGCAAAGATTGCTCCGTGTGTTACCATCATTTTGCTAGGGATTTCTCCCGTTCTAAGGATCTCTTTTTTAAATGATTATTTTCGCATCGGCCAAAGGGTGCTAATTTGGGAGAGACCGCATTGTCCACCGGCAACAAAGCTCCACGCCATAAAGTATGATGGACAAAGCCATATCTCTGAGTACAAATTTGATTCCACTAAACTGTTGTGTAGAAATTAAATAATAACGTTAAGGGTTAAAACAATAATCCTACATATAAATGCTACCATTCAGGTCGATTTAGCAAATTATCCATAAAATTAATTTCATCCTTCTGAGGTTGAAAAACTGATAATTGTATGGGATTCAATCAACAGAACCAGTCTGGCCGCTTCTGATTGGTCGGGACAACTCGCGCCGATTTTACATGGGCTCTTATGGAGCAAAAATTTTCTTAAGCTTCA
>JAIQCU010001356.1:0-22397 GCA_022114935.1 Leptestheria dahalacensis
TTTTTTTTCTACAAATTCACTTTAAACGTTTTAACGATCTCCGTTGATAACGAGGCATCACCAGCGTTTTCTCTTTTCGTTTTTTCCAGATCCCTTCTTTGAATAGGTTTTTCAATTAGTTTTTTTCCCCACCTTGTTGTTTCAAACGTATTGCACTTCAAAGGGTTTCACCAATTTCCACCTGCTTCAGATTAATTTTTCAGAAAAAAAAATATATATATTAAGAAGGACCACCCGAAAAAAACGGCCTTGAAGAACGATTCATTTTTTCGGGCTTAATTTCTGACGTTTTTAATTTTTTATCTAAATTAGAAAATTAATTTCAGTTTATCTTCTGTTTCGATTTATCTGTTTTTGAATATTCAATATCCTTTTATCATTTTTCCCTTTTAATTCTGTTATTTTTTTTTACCGTCATTTTCCTCCCCCGCCATCTTGTTGAAGAAAGAATTATCGAGAGAAAAAATGTGTTTTTTTTAAACAAAATGTCAAAAGTTGGATCTATTGATTTTTTTGGTTCTCTCCATATTTGAGATAAAAGGGATTACAAATATTATTATAAAAATTGATTGTGAAGAAGACAGTGCGCGGAAATATATGAAATGTGTTCTGGCTCAAAATGGGATTGACAGTTAGTAATTGAAGTAATTGTTAATTAATACGATTAGGTAAATTGTAATGTGCGTTACCGTTGTGACCTTGGAATCTTTAAGATTGTAGCCATCTTAATCTAATTCCAATTTTACAAATTTTCTGTTACAACCAAAAGTCAGTCAGAATTGATTCCCCAATTAGTTTTAAGTAATGCCGTTGAGTAAGTAAAATTTATTAGAATTAATTGATTATTGATTCAATTTTAATTGAAGGTAAAACCAAGAACCATTCTTTTTATCTGTCAACCTATCCATCTTATCTATCTGTCTCTTTATCATCTGTCTATCTATCCATCCATCGATCCATCCATCTACCCATCCATCTATCTATCCATAAATTACCTGTTCGTTCTGGTACCGTCGACTCTGGGAATCTTGAGATTCCGAGTCTCAGCCATCTATCTGTCCATCTCTCTATCTATCTATTTATCTATTGATGTGTCTCTTTATCGTCAATCTATCTACCCATCCAACTATTCGTAAATTACCTGTTCGTACTGTTACCGTTGACCTTGGGAATCTTGAGATTCCAAGTCTCATCCATCTACCTATCCGTCTGTCTGTCTATCTATCTGTTTATCTTTCTATTTATCTATTGATCTGTCTCTTTATCGCCTATCTATCTTTTCTATCTATCGCCTATCCATCTTATCTATCTGTCTCTTTATCATCTGTCCATCCGTCCATCCATCCATCTATCCATCCATCTATCTATCCATCTACCTATCCGTCTATCTGTCTGTCTATCTATTTATCTATCGATCTGTCTCTTTATCGTCTATCTATCTATCCATCCATCTACCCATCCATCTATCTATCCATAAATTACCCGTTCGTACTGTTACCGTTGACTTTGGGAATCTTGAGATTCCGAGTCTCAGCCATCTATGCATCCATCTGTCTATCTTTCTATTTATCTATTGATGTGTCTCTTTATCGCCTATCTATCTTTTCTATCCACCCATCTACCTATCGATAAATTACCTGTTCGTACTGTTACCGTTGACCTTGGGAATCTTGAGATTCCGAGTCTCATCCATCTATCATCTATCTATCTATCTACCTATCCGTCTATCTGTCTATCTATCTGTTTATCTATCGATCTGTTTCTTTATCGTCTATCTATCTATCCATCCATCTACCCATCCATCTATCTGTCTGTCTATCTATCTATCTGTCTGTCTGTCTTTCCAAGCGATCTAAATCTATTTCTAACTTTACAATATTTGCAGCTTAAAGTGAATTAGCATTAATTCCCCAATAAAGCTAGTGCTTATTAAAAGTGTACGCAGTACTTTCAAGTACTTGTGTACTTATAAGCCAAGTTTTTAAATTACAGTCAAAAACGCTTGAATTTGAAGTGCACACAGGCCGCAGGCAGACACTTGGAACCGTCATCCGGATGACCGGAGCAATTGCTACTGACATAAGGTATGTTGTTTACATGTCATAAGGAGAATATAACGTTCGAGTTGTTTACAATCATCGCTTGCATCATTATGAATCATCTGGTTTGTTTACCACCGCGTTTTTTTTAAATCAATGAACATGGCTTAACATTTCAATTATTAAGTTAAGTTCTTAATCATATAATGCTATTAATATGAATTGCATTTTAACCTGATTTAGATATATGTATATATATTTATATAAAGATTTCATTGGTTAGTTAAAATTAGTGATCTAAATGCAACCAAGTTGTTATAATTAAGGGTTTTTATTGGAGTCGCTGGGTTAGGATTTCGTGTGGATTTCGTCCATAGGAGCGACGGATTCCAAAGCCCGCCTATCGATATTACGAGAAATCATATTATAAAAACTTTTTAAATATTTACTCATTCATTGGATTTAATTTTAATATTATTTTTTTTAAGTTGATTTTGATTATCGATTAATTATTGGCTGTACTATTCTAGTTTTTAACATTTTCTTTTAATTTGCGTATTAGTGGCGTTATCGAACTAATCTGTTGATGTCAGGCTCTTATTTTACAGTTTATATTGCCTACTCATTATCAAACTGGAACCGCGGGCTTTAAACTTAAACTCAATTCATTTTTATAGCTACGTGTAAATAGTTGCGAGATAGTGTTTCCTAATTTGACCGCCGTAAAGATTAAGTGATTGCGTGTTTACAGCTGGAGAAGCTAAGATGCGATAATCTCCCGCGCTTTTTCAATGGAGAGAGGGCCAAGAGTTCACGTGTTCCTCCGCTGGGCCCAGCCTTGTTTTTACGATCTGTTTTGGTGTTATGCACACATATGACGGTGCGCTTTTAAAAGGGCCCCTCATCCTATGAAATAAATGAATACACTTGTAATCGATAAACATAACATCGAGCCAGCGGGTCAAGGTTATCTCCGTTATGACCGATCCTATGAAAAATCCTAGTCTAGAATCGTGATCTAGGTCACGAGACGAACATTTAGAGTACCAACAAGCCAGTAGTTTTTTTCTATGGTTATAAAGATATCGATCGAGTGTGGCCTGCACTGTGCACATTTGAAGCTTCCTTCTGTTTCTGGCCGATTAAGCGTTGCTGACAGGATATGGTTTTGCTCTGTCGGAGTAAACATTTGCTTAATTAACGATTGCACTTGGATAAATTTCCAACTTTTCCTCGTTCGTGCATCCCGCGCAAGCCTTGCAAACAACTGTTGATGCGATAAACTTTGAGACTTGCTGCGGACTCCAGCCGATAGAGATACATCTGTGTTTTTGCTAAGGTCATCGTTAGACTAATGGTTTAACCCGAGTTTGTTAATGAAGAAACGCGATCGCCGCTGACTCCAATTACAAAACGCGCCGCAAATCGTATAGCCCGGCTATGGGGGGAAACTTGTTTGGGAGATTGGGCCCCGGATTCGTGTCCTTCTCGACGAGCTGAGCACTTTGAGTACCAACATGATAGGGATTTGAGACGTAACCCGTTAGCTGTCCGTTACTTGTCCGTTATAGACTGGTTAACCATTCTGTGAAATAAAGTGTTAGATAGTTTTTGCCGGAGAAAAAAATTTTGTCGTACTCGCTCTCATACGAAAAATACTGTCGTTGCTTGCTCGCTTTCCAGAACCGAGATGTGAATCGTAGCGAGCTATGAAGGATAAACTGAGGAATTAGGAATCGTATTCGTGTTCACCTCGACGAGCTGAGCACTTTGAGTACCTACATGACAGGGTTTCCAGTTTGTCCGTTATTTGTCCGTTATCTGTCCGCTAAGGTTTTCTGCTTTAAACTGCGAACGGAGTTGGTATGTTGACTTTCACTGTAACAGGTACTAACTGTTCCCGTTTTTTTCGCTATCAATATGTGTTAAGAAACAAGATCACCTTCTCAAACCAGTCCTGGAACAAACATGCAAATCGTAAGGCGTGTTTATTAGCGGGTTTACCATATTTGATTGCCCGATTCGCATTCCGCTCGACAAGCTGAGCACTTTGACTACCTACATGACAAGGTTTCGAGTTTGTCCGTCAAGTGTCCGTTACTTGTCCGCTATGGTGTTTGGAACGAGTTGGGAGTTATTATGACCCAGATGCAATTTAGCAGCCTTTGTGTGGCGAAAACGACATGTTGCATCTGTTGGTATGAGTAATAACATGCATGACTTGTTTGTAGCGCCATTTTGCGGACACGTAAAGGGAGAACCTGTTTTATTGCGTGAGAATTCGAGCCGACGCATAACTGGCGAAAGTTACAGGTTAAATGCAAATGTTAAAGTTAATTGAATTAAAGCTAATTGGAGATAGTCTTACAAGAAACTTTAAGAGGTCCTAGATTTCTGCTGATGGGAAACGAGAAAGATTTATCAGAGAATCAAGAATCATAGCTACGTGTCACTGAATTATGTGATGATAATCATTCAATACAATTGAATTAATATAAGGTCTTGGATGAAGAATTATTTAAGAGTCATGCCGGAATCATTCAAGAATTGTAAAAGATTCACAGAGATTCATTGGAGGGGTCATGTCATAATCATTTAAGATTCACCATAGAATCATCCCAATTCTATTAGTCACTAACTCATTCAACAGTGAGTCAAGAATTTATCAAGAATCATACCGGAATCTTGCCAGAATCATTCGACGCTTAGACGTTTCCCGCGCTTTTTTGAACCCTCGCATCTGTGCACTGAACTCGACAGGCAGCGTTCGCCAAACAACACTTGTCAAAACATCGAAACTGACGGCAAAAGCCAACAAGTGGAACACACAGTGGAACTGGTGGAATCTCATGGAACTACAAAGTAAATATGAAATAAAACATGAAATTACAAAGTAAGAATAACCGCCCAAATTCCGTTCCATTGTGTTGTTCCACCGGACGGTGATGAGGATGACACGGGAGGAAAAGCACAAGACAGTATTCGGTATCTCCACCTCGATGGGAAAGTTCGAAAAAGGCCTAAAGGAAGATGCAGCGTGGTGTGTTGCCAGTGTTGCGCCGACCTTGGCCAGCGGCACACGCACGCACCGAGACATCTGCGGACGACGATTCTTCCATCTCGACTTTTGATGAACTCCCAGTGAAACTTTCAAACCGACTTCCAAAATTCAGCATTTCGAGGTAACCCATCCGATTTTCTTTCCCCGCCAAATTTCGCCTTGTTTGAAATTTAAATTTAAAAACTGGAATCTAGTTAACTCTTAAGAGTCTTTTGAAAGTTTGAAATCACTGAAATTCTTCAAACAGAAATTTAAATTTCGGAGATAGATGAAGAAGTTGGGAAATATTCCTGGAGTTTGAAGGAAAATTCCAGATTATCTGGTCAAATTGCAACGTTTAGGGAAATCTGAATCAATTCAGTTTATAATTTGATATAGTGTTAAGTTCTACATAGTTGGAATTTCGGAAGTTAATTCGACAATTTGGATTTAAATTTAAGAGACTATTAAAATTATTAGACCTTAGAATCTCAACGTAGAAATTTAAATTCTGGACATTAGTTTGACATATCCATAGACTGAATTAGAATATGTTGAATTTTAAATGTTAGTGCATTTTTTAAATTACTTTTGGAATTTGGATCAAAGTAAAGTTTACGAGTGTTTTCTTAAAGTTTAAACAGTGAAATTCTAAAAACAGAAATTTAAATCTGGAGGGTTAGGTTAACCCATAATTTATAAAGGAAAATCGAAAATATTTGTGGAGGTGGAGGAGGGAAAAGTTACGTCGGTTCGGGGGCCCGGGGGCCCTACAGGTAAGCAACCCAAAGTGGGTCATCTATTTGACCGATTAATGTTCAAGAAAAACCCCCGTGGCTGAAAAGACGGACGCGCCAAAAGTTAGGGCCAACTTTTATTGTCTCGTAAATTTCCTTCGGTTACTGGTGTCGCCCGTCTATGTAGAGCCCCGCTGTAAAAGACACCAAACCCTCTGAACGTTATCGGCTCTTAATTAAGTTTAAATTAAGTTGGTTAAGGGGGTGACTGGATCACAATACATGAAAGGAGTAAGGCCGAGCCGATATCTGTTGAGGAATTCCAGTTCAGTGGTTGATTAAGTTGATTGGTCAACAAGTAAGTTTGTAGAGTAAGTCGAGTCGAAGTGATACAATTGAATTCTAGGTCGATTGCAGAGTTACAGTAATACAAGTCGACTTGGGATGATAAACGAATCATCTAAGCTCGATATTTTAGTCGAGTTGCATGGAAGCAACTTGGTGTCGAGTCGGCGATGCCGTGAACCTTGGTTGAGTCTCTTGATTGATTTAAGGTGAGTAAAGTTAAGTTGGACTGAAAGTGCTCCAAATTGGAATGTGTAGGTGTCGAGTCGAATTATCAAGTTCCGAAGTCGGGAAGTCGATTTGAGAAGTTGATTTCAGTATTGGAAAGGCAATTTGATTATAGAGCTATTGCAGATTATAGATTGGAAGACGACTATTGGTTATAATTATTAAGACGACTGAATGAAATCAACCTAATGTTGATTTACTTGACCAATGTATGTCTGGTTTTCCCTGAATTCGATATCGAGAAGTTTGAAGTCATAATGTCGACATCAAATTATAAAAGAAACAGCACAATCAACTTCGACATTGAAAGTCGAATAAGTCACTTGGTGTCGAGTCGGCTATATTGTCAAGTCGTGTAAAAAAAAAGTCGATGTAAAGTTGCGTGCTTAATGAACCCATGTTAAGATTTTCCAAAGTCGATCTCGAGTTGGTTACAAGTCGTACAGTCATCAGTAATCATAAAAGTCAACTTGGAGTTATGACATAACCGTCAGATCAAAGCCAACTTTGAAGATTGAAACAACAGAAGAATTGAAATAGTTTCAGAATCAGTGTTGGAGGGCGGGAAGTTGGAAAGTTAGCCCGAAACTTTCCGTGGAACTACTCAACACGGTCCGAGGAAGTTGAGTCGATTAAGGGTTATAGTTAACTTAGTGTCACATAAGAGAAGAGATAGATAGATCGATAGATAAATAGATAGATAGACAGATAGATAGATAGGTAGGTAGATAGATAGATAGATAGATTGAGAGATAGATAGACAGATAGACAGATAGATAGCCATATAGATAGATAGATAGATAGACAGGCAAACAGATAGGTAGATAGATAGATAGATTGATGGATAAAAATATGGATGGACAGACGGATAGATAGACGAATAGATAGATAAAGCATATTTCTGAATAGTTTATGAATTGAATCTAAATCAAAAGGAGGACAGTAACCTTAATTACAACTGAATATGCACTTCAAAGGAGTTGGATTGTGTTTCAGCATAATCGCATTTCTCGCTTCTGGACAGTAAACAATGGGAATCTTGGAATGATAAAAACATTTGATTAACATTTATAGACAACGAATTGATGGATGTGCACGTACACGAAGCATGCGAGTTCCTATATACAGTTCCAACAATACGTTATTTATGCTTTTCTTTTTATTAATTCTGTATATATCGATGTCCGCTCCTTTTCATATAAGCGACTTGTTGCAACGGATACTTGTCCGGTCCATTGATCTGGAAAGGAAATGAAACTGAGTGGTATACTGATATATGGAGCATGGAAAAAGTAAAGGGCATCAATAATGCGCGTACATGGTCCGTTATATAACTAACCAATTCGGTCGTTTCGTGTCGAGCTGAACATTTTGAGTACCAGCATGATAGGGTTTTGACATAATCTTCCATCCTGGTTTTCCGTTCCAGCTAGTGTGCGATTGCGTAGCTGAAATATAAACTGCGGATTCAATCTAAGCGTGACGAGCTGAGTTCATAGACTACCAACACGATAGGGTTTGGAAATCAACTGTCCGTAGTGTCCGTTATGCGCTTAGCTGTCCGTTTTACACAGTAACGTTTCTAACTTCTTTTGTAGGAAATGGCCCATTCGGATGAAAGTCTAGATGACGCAAAGGGTATCAGACACCGTCAGGGTGGAATCCGCTTGTCCAAACCAGTAGCCCTGCTACTGCTAGTTTTCTTCATTGGATCGCTAATAGCAGTGGGTCTACTAGTTCACTACTTCGCACCTCCACCCGAAGGTCAGTCCAACGCTAGCACTGCTACCACCACGGTGAGACCGGCTACCACCAAGCCTCCGGTCGTTGATATCGACGTACGGCTACCGCGTTCGGTGCTACCCGTTCACTATGATGTGCGACTTCTACCCCATTTCGAGAATTTTACCATCGATGGTAGCGTTGAGATGCTGGTCAGCTGCGCTGCCAACACTAAGACCATTACGTTGCACAGCATCGATATCAACATCACGAGATCCTCCATCAAGGTAACTAGCTCTATTTATCTGT
Source organism: Leptestheria dahalacensis (assembly GCA_022114935.1). Taxonomy (NCBI): domain Eukaryota; kingdom Metazoa; phylum Arthropoda; class Branchiopoda; order Diplostraca; family Leptestheriidae; genus Leptestheria; species Leptestheria dahalacensis. Next base: position 8,421 of record JAIQCU010001356.1, read on the forward strand.
CCGTCTGAATATCTATCCGTCTAACTACCCGTCCACCTATCCATCTATCTGCAAAATACCTTTCCGTTCATTACCAAGTCTAATACGTACTTGAATCGGCTCGTAGGTGACGGACGTATCGACCAACGCTAACCTGATGGTCCACGGTATCAGCGAGGACAAAGAGCGCGAATTCCTAAAGATCGAGCTGCACGACAGCCAACTGGTCAAGGGCAAAAACTATACGGTGCGGATTGAGTTCACGGCTCATTTGAATGACGAGCTGCGCGGATTCTACAGATCCTCTTACCAGGAACAGGGCCAGACAAAGTATGATTAATGACCTGGTCACACCAGAACCGCCTGAAAGCTTATACGTTATGTTAGAAATTTAAAAAAATTAAACTTTATTTATAGTACAATCTTTTACGTAACTATCTTTTTACAGAGTTTTAAAGCTATTCACTTATCTATAGCTGTTTTGCATTAAATGATTAATGTGCTGTTTGTTGACCGAGAACATTTTGCTTATTTAAGCTGTTTTTGTTTATTCTAGTTGATGTGTTATTTTTTGTTGGCAGATGGCTGGCGACCACGCAGTTTCAGGCGACGGATGCCAGGCGCGCCTTCCCTTGTTTTGACGAGCCCAACATGAAGGCCGAGTTCACCATTACGCTGGGAAGAAAAACATCAATGAGTTCGCTGTCCAACACGATGCTCGATACCACTGTTCCTATGTAAAACATGAATTTTGCGACTAAACTAACCACTAACAGCTACCATTCTATTACTACTACCTTTCTATTACTACTAGTACTACCATTCGACTAGACTACTACTACTACCATTCTATTATTACTAGTACCACCATTCGAGAAGACTACTACTACTATCATTCTATTACTACTACCTTTCTACTACTACTATTGCCATTCTATTACTAATAGTACTACCATTCGTATACTACTACTATCTTTCTATTACTACTAAAATTCTATTAATACTGCCATTCTATTACTATTAGTGCTACCATTCGACTAGACTACTACTACTACCATTCTATTACTACTAGTGCCACCATTCGAGAAGACTACTACTACTATCATTCTATTACTACTACCTTTCTACTACTACTACCGTTCTATTACTATTGCCATTCTATTACTAATAGTACTACCATTCGTAGACTACTACTACTACTATCTTTCTACTACTACTACCATTCTATTACTACTGCCATTCTATTAAGTAATAATGGTAGTAGTACTACTACCATTCAACTACTACTACTACTGTTACTACTACTGCTACTACTACTACTACTACTATTATTACTTCTATGGCCACTATTATTACCACTACTACTGCTCTACTAACTACTATGTTACAAGTATCACTAGTATTCACTACTATTATACTGTTATTACACTAGTAATGCACAATCCTGTTACACTATGCATATCAATAATATTACACTACTACTAGTGTACTACAACTATACTATTACTATACTGCTATAACTACTACTACTACTTCTACTACGCTACTACTACTACTAGCATTGTGCTGCTGTTACCGCCATCACCACCACCATTAAAACTAAATTACTTTACTAGAGTAGTCAATTCTACTCCTGTTATACGCATGTCTTATTATTATAGGTTCCTGACTAGTAGCTACTTGACTAATCTAGGTGGTTATAGCGGATCATTTTCGTAACTAGCTCTCTAGCACTACAAGTCTAATAAAGCAATACTAAAGCTATTATTTTTAAACACAGTGAAGGAAAGCCCGGCTACGTATGGGACCGCTACAAGAGATCCGTCAGAATGTCGACTTACCTGGTCGCCTTTGTCGTGTCGGAGTTTGACCGTGTCGTTGCTAGCAGTGCTAATCCGCTGTTCCGCGTCTGGGCCCGACCCTCTGCTATAGACCAAGCTAGGTAAGCTGCTAACTAGTAGTTAGTTCGCTAGTTTCGACTATGCCTATACTAATTTTAACTGAAGAAGCTAGCTAAGATTGATTTAGTTGTTCAGCATTCTAGCTAGTCAAATTATTAGCTAGATGGCTTGTCTAATATAGTTAGCTAGCTGCAGGTAATTACTGTAAGCAAATGACGTAATAACTAATCATGTGAAAGGCTTAGTTTTACTAGTATTGTAAATACTAACTACCAGGTCGCTTAATTAACTCCGTGGTTAACTTACGTTTGCTAGCTGCTTACCACAAGTAGTTTTCAGACTACTAAGCTAACTCTACTGTGCTAACAGGCTAACCTACTAGCTTACAAAGCGTACTAAACTTGCGGAATAGCTAACTACTTAACTTGCTATTTTACTAAGTAAGCTGCAAACCAGCTAAGCAGCTAATCTAACCGTTTACGCTGGTAACCAACTTGCTGACTTGCTCAATTACTAAACTAATCAACCCGCTAAATTGCTAGCCATCTAACTAGCTCTGTAGAGCTATCAATCTACCTGCATAACGAACTAACTAGCTTAGAACTATCTAGGCTGCTAACTTCGTAGCTTGCTAAACTCTGAGTACCGTTTTTCTATGACTTCTAGACAAAGTTACTGATCGATAGCATTACCCTTAATGATGTGTTAGTTTTGAACAACCGCTATCTATCTATCTATCTATCTATCTATCTATCTATCTATCTATCTATCGTTACTTGTACTCCTTGATAAGACCCAATTCAGCTACCAACTACGTTGGATGTAACATCAGTTTCATTACTAAATAGTTCCTGTTCATAATATCTCCATACAGCTAGTCGTAACCAGTTTGTTAATTTCAGTATTAGTTGCTTGACTAGTTTTAGCACGGCTTGCCCAGTCAATTAAACTGCTACTTTTACTACATTCAGTTTGAGCTAATCGCAGTTTAACTTAGTAACGGTTCTACTTCTTACCCCACAGTTATGCCGCCAGCATTGGTCCCAGCATTCTCAAGTTTTTCGAAAACTATTTCGACCTTCCTTACCCGCTGGAGAAGCAAGACATGATTGCTATTCCGGATTTCTCCGCCGGAGCTATGGAAAACTGGGGGCTTATCACTTACAGGTATTCCGCTTACATTTCAGTGTCACTGTGTAATCTCATTTCTGTAATTACTTATTTAAAGTTAATCCTAATTAAATTTCAAATTGAAATGGATGTACAGGGAAACAGCAGCTCTGTACGACCCGAAGATTTCTGCGGCTGCCAACAAGCAGCGCGTAGCAGTCGTCGTCTCCCACGAGTTGGCCCATCAGTGGTTCGGTAACTTGGTCACCATGGACTGGTGGTCCGATCTGTGGCTCAATGAAGGATTCGCTTCCTACGTTGAATACCTCGGAGTCCAACACGTAATTTCACTCAACTTTTAACTTTAACTCAAACTTCTATTTGTTATAAACTAATAGCTTAATTAAATTGGATTTAACTAAATTTTCTTATTGTTTTTTTTATATAATTAAAACAGGTCGAGCCGGCTTTTGGCATGGAGCAGCAATTCTTGGTGGAAGACGTTCAGGATGTTTTTTCAGTCGATGCACTGGAATCGTCGCACCCCATTTACATTCCAGTCCAGCACCCGGACCAAATTAACGAAATATTCGACCGCATTTCTTACGCCAAAGGTATTTCTCGCTTAACGACCTCGTTATGTAATTTTTTTTCAAGTCTCAACATTTTCTTTCATTGCCATTTTCTAATCTTTTAATTGACTTTTCCACCGTTTCTAACTCTAAATGAACTCATTCTTCTTCTTATCAATTTATTATTTATTTATTAACCATACGATATAGCAAGGTTATAAACTACCTGTATAACTAGCTGTCTGTCTACTTATCTATCTGCTTGTCGATTTTCATACACCTATCTGGCTACTTATGTATCTAACTACATATAACTATGTAATAACGATGGATAGATAGATAGATAGATAGATACTATATATATCCCACGCATCTCTCATTGTGTTATAAAATTATGTATCCAGGATGACCTAACCTGTCTCAGCTACCTGTCTGTCTGCCTATCTATCTGTCTATTGTCTGTCTATCTGCCTACCCATCTGCCTATCCACCTAACTGCCTACTGGCTTTCCCCTATCTACAAATCTACTTGACTGTCTGTCCAAATTACTATCTGTTTGCTTGCCGATCTATCTCTCTACCCATCTGTTTAGCTATGTGTCTATCTATCTACCTACCGGACAGCTTATCTGCCTACCCATCTACTTGCTTTACCTATGTCTATACCTGCCGGTCTACCTGTCTACCTTCTTCTCTTCCTACCTATCTACTATACCTATCTATCTACCTACTTACCGTCTTATAGATATACCTACTTAGGCATCTTTCTATCTAACTACCTATATGTATGCATATCTGTCATCCATTTACCTATCCAGCTATCTATCTATATACCTACTTGCCCAACTAACCACGCGTATAGCTGGGCTATCTGCCTGCTTATCTATCTACTTATCGATTTTCAGGGTACCTACCTGGCTAACTTTTGTACCTAACTACCTACTTATCTATCTACTGAAGTACGCGTCTGTACTGATTGTTTGTCCATGTAGCGCTGTAAACCCAGCACTACTTATTTATCAACTGAAATTGCACAGGTGCTTCTATTATAAGAATGCTGGACGGAATCCTCGGCGCAGATTCCTTCAGGAAGGGATTGAGCCGCTACTTGAAGGCAAAGTACGACACCGCAGAAGTTCCCTTCACTATTCTATCATTGTCATTGATGTATCGTTATTTAGTTATAATATTTTTATCTGAGTTAATTACAATGTTATTCTACTGCTACTACTGCTTAGTAACGATAGCAGATGTTGATTGATAGTATGATAGTTTGCTAACTGAACGACACGATGTTACTATCAAGTAGACAAGCTTATAAGATCCTTGTTATAACTTTGATTATGATGGATAGTTATGATAATCATGAATCTTGGACTACCAATAATCAGTTTAACTAATGTATCATTAACTTATAGTGAACTAATGTTAACATTGTTACACTATTCTAGGGCATACGGAAACGCCGTTCAGGATGATCTGTGGCATCACTTATCCGAGCAGGCAAATCTGGACGGCCTCAACCTCCCCGTTCCAGTCAAAACCATCATGGACACGTGGACTTTGAAAATGGGATTCCCTGTGGTGACCGTAGAGCGTAACTACGCCGCTGGAACCGCTCGGGTGCACCAGAAGCGTTTCCTTCTCAGTCGGCGACCCAATTCGACCGATACGACCGTTTACCAGTGGTGGGTCCCGCTGACCTACACCAAGGATTTCGTCGGTATCCAGAAGAACTGGATTTCCGATAACTCGTCGTCAGTTTCGGTCACTCTGGATGGAGTCGGTCAGAACCAGTGGGTCATTTTCAATGTCGACGAAGTCGGTAAGAACGATTGTACTTGATAATAATTACTTTAACTTGTACTTGCATTTTATTTAAGTGTGTCCTGATTAATTCTTTTTCAATATATGTGTTAAGTTATTGGTAATACGCTGAGTCAGTATATTGTGTAATATCAAGTACGGGGGTAGTAATAATAAAACATATATCATCATGAATATTATAAAAATCAATGCGAATTAAATATAATATCACAAATTTATCTTATTAAGTTTCAATTAAGTTCTTTACCTTAGTTGTCTAATCCTAATGTCCTGGGTTATTTAAACGTCAAATCTTACTGTTATTATCTAAGATTAGAAAATAAATGATTAACATGAAATGAATGGACATTGTCTCATTCTAGCTGTATTATGTTACTTAAAAAGGCTATTACCGTGTCAATTACGACGAAAAGAACTGGCGACTCATTCAGCAGCAGCTGCTGTCCGACCACTCGAAAATCAACGTCAACAACCGGGCGCAGATCATGGACGACAGCTTGAATCTGGCCCGCGCTGGAGAGCTCGATTACCGCGTCGCCCTCAACCTGACCCAGTACCTCAAAAACGAGGTCGAGTACCTTCCCTGGGATTCCGCCTTGACGGCGCTCAATTTCGTCGATTCCATGCTGCAGCGTACCGCTGATTACGGCAAATTCAAGGCTTATATCACCGATATGATTACCCCGCTGTTCCAGTCGGTAGGATTCCAGGAGAAGCCCAACGATCCGCACTTGACCATCTACAGCAGGATCAACGCCCTGACCTGGACCTGCGCTTTTGGTGTCAAAGAGTGTGTCGAGAGTGCGGTGAAACTGTACGCCACCTGGATGAAGGATCCGACCAATCCCGAGTATTTAATCTTATTACTTAAACATATATATTGAATTCTTATTATTCCGAGTAAAAAAGCCTTATTGTTCTACAAACTTTTTAAATTAATTAACGAATTGGATTGTTTTTATTACAGTATTCTGTCGCCGAACGTGAGACGCATCGTAGCCTGCACCGCCATCCGGGAGGGAGGCGAAGTCGAGTGGAACGCGGCTTTTGAGAGGTACAAGACGACCAATGTCGCGTCGGAGAGGGACTCGCTCCTGTCAGCAATGACCTGCTCTACGGAACCATGGATTCTATCCAGGCAAGTCATTGTTTAATTTAAAATTAACTGTATTTGGTGGTTAAGTCGTTATTTTATCCTTATAATATATAAGAGTAAATTGATGGCATTCCAATTCAACTATTTTAATTCAGTCATTTAGGTAAGTATTATTATTATTTCAGCCTTGATATGTTATAATAACTTTTATTTTTATTTGGGCTGCGCCTGTTTAGTTAGGTAGAGGTTAAAAGTAATGTTAATTTAGCTCTCCAGTTTCTCCTAATGTTGACTGGAATTTTATTAAGAGTTATAGATTAATGGATGGAGGATTAGTTCGCGCTTTATTATTGTAATTTATTATAATTAATCTTGTGATATTCTGCAGGATGCTGGAATGGAGTATGAACTCCACATCGGGCGTCCGCAAGCAGGACGGCAGCACCGTCTTCCGCGGGGTGGCCGTCAATCCTCTGGGTCGATACATCGCCTTTGATTTCCTGCGCAACCGATGGACTGAAATGAAGAATTAGTAAGTTTTACTTCGTTCATTCTTGGTTTTTAACCAACTACACATGTAATCCATCCGTTATAACATTCACTTAGTCTAATTAAAGTTACATTCCCGTGCCTATCTACCCACCTATTTTCCTACCTCTCTGTCTGTCTATCCGTCTAAACACATAGCTATCTATCTATCTATCTATCTATCTATCTATCTATCTATCTATCTATCTATCTATCTATCTATCTATCTATCCATCTATCTATCTATCTATCTATCTATCTATCCACCTATCCGTCTGTCCATCTGGTTATCTATCTATCTATCTATCTATCCTTCTATCAATCTATCTATCTATCAATACATCTGTTTACCAATCTATCTATCTATCCATCTGTTTATCTATTCATCTATCAATCTGTTTATCTAATTGCTATCTATCTATCTCTCTGCCTACCTACCACCTTCCACCTTCCTACCTTTCTGTCAATCTGTCTATCTGTCTTACTTTCTACCTCTCTATTTATTTATTCAGCTGTCCTACCTATTTATCTATTTATCTATTTATTTTTCTATCTTTCTATCTATCTTTTATCTATCTATCTATCTGTCTGTCTACCTACCTCCCTGTGACCTATGTACCTAACTGCCTACCCACCTACCTTTCTATTTATCTATCTGTTTGTCAATCTAATCCATCTATTTATCAATGTATCTGTAACTTTATTATTATTATTATACAGTTTCACTGGAATCATGGCGTTGGGTCGCATGGTCGAATCGCTAGCCAGTTCCTACAACACCAAACTGGAACTGGACCAACTGATTCAGTTCCGCGACGACCACAAGGAAGATCTAGGCAGCGCCACGCGATCCATCGATCAAAGCATCGAGCAGACCGAAGCCAATGTCAAGTGGATGGAGAAGTATCACAGGATCGTCGCTGATTGGCTCGCTGCATACGCCAGCAGCCTGTAAAACTTATCTTAAGATTAAAAAAAAATTAATTACATTTTATGTTATTCAGTTCTTACCGGATAAGTTACCCTTCTTGTTCCTGTTCCTGCCCATAGACGATCGATCATCATTATTATTATTATTTTTTAATTCTATGTAATTTTGTTTCCCCAGAACAGTGCAATATGCCAATCAAAGAGTGCAACTTGATAGAAAAAGGATTTCGTATACAAAAAACAGTACGTTGCCTTATATGAAACCAGTTTTCCGTTCTGACCAAGATGTCTTCATGAAATAAACAGATCGTTACCAGACTAGGATTCAAACTTAATATGTTATTTCTGACGAATAAACAAATGCAATACATCGGTAAGAAATGTTTGATAGATAGAATGGCTGTATCGTATTGTAACTCTGCATAACATTCTTCTCTCTTATAGACTCTCGTCTTAGACTTAGACTCTTATAGTTTGTTTTCCAACTACTTCATAAGAAAGAAAGAAATTAGAAACGCGATCGTGTACGGTGCCGGGGACATAGTCGTCCCTTACCGTCGGGGATCTGCGTTTTTTTGTGGACGTACTTGAGATTTGTCAGTTTCCGTTTGTTGACGATGAAGTCTACGCGGACTCGGATGGTCCCGCAGGGCCTTAACCTGGACGCCAACTCTTTTCAAGGAACCGGAATGAAAGCTTCGTGATGGCTTCCATGAAAGGTCACCCACCCTTTGGTTTTGTAGGTTTAGTTCGCCTCGTGTACCGGACGTCGGATGAAGTTTTAATGTGTTTGTTGTGTTAGCTAGATTAAAAACTATCAACTTGATTTCCAATAGAATATTAACATGTATCGCTAGTTACAGCTATTAATAGTATACTCGCTGCTACGTACAGTTACAATTGCCTGTCGACCAAGCGATTACATCACTTGTCTCGTCGCATTCTCATCAAATCCATCAGACCAAGCTGGGAGATAAACATCTGCTGAATAGTTAAAGTCAAGTCCCCAGCAAGAACCTTTTTCTTTATTGCTCTAGACTGTACATGCAGACGGTTTGTTCATCAGTTCAAATCGCTATCTTGTTGATCCTTGCACAAAGAATGTACGTTTTATCGAACACAGTTTTCGAGACATCTATTTTGCATCGCGTCGATGAGGTCTTGCAGTTCTTCCGTTGTTGTTGGATTCAGTATTTGTAGCTCCGGCAAACCCCCCTTCCTGTTTCAACTGGTAGCAGTGGCTTCTAAACCCATTTTGTAACCTCACTCGTTTGGATTTCGGTTTTCCTTGTGTGTGACCCCGTTCAGCGGGACGGATTCCTGCGGACTTGTTGCGGTTTCCGTCCTTCACTCGTCCTCTTCGTTATTAGTTTCAACCGTCTATTTCTCTTGGTTCTAATTGCAGTTGAAATTGTCTGCCTCCCGTTAGATTGTCGAAAACACTGAGCAGATCAGCTTGATAGTTTGCGTCTTCTGTAGCAGCAGAACCGGAGCAGAAGACATGGCGACAGCGGTAACATCACAGTACGAAGTAGTGTAGACGGTACGTTTTCTTATTTCCTTCTCTTTTCCATTCAAGTGAACAGCGCTAATGTTTTAAATTATTCAGTGCAAGTATCTTAAGTGACGTTTTACTTTCCCGTGTTGTAACTTGAGACACTCTTCGACTATATTGTTATGTCTGTTGCAGTATTCCTATCTTTAAATAAAGAGATTAGATGTTGGCTTATCTTCGCAATAAAGATTGACTCGCCTTTAATCATCGTCGTATTTTGTAAAGTGGGTAGATCCCCTTTTACTTTAACCATCGCAACGTTGGGCACTAGTGGTAGCGGGAAGTCAAAGGTACTCCGCAACCTATTCAATCAGATTGGCACAGACATGGCATCCTCTTCTGCTGTCGAGTACATCGCCGGTGTGGACCAAAATATCTTCGGCGTTACAAATGTCAAGGTTAGCCCCAATTTCCACCCCCAACCTAGAGTTATGACAATCATGTTACATGGTGCTTAGAATAATGAGCTCCATTAGCTTAGGATCCATGATATAGTTATAGTAATAGTAGTTCGTACCATGGTACAGTCTAGAGCAAAAAACCAGGGTTCTGAATGGTAGGATATGAAGGATCTTTTTAACTTTAGAATTTTATATTGGCTAAACTAACAATCCGATTCGAATGAAACTTTACTAGATATAAAATACTAAGAGTTCTCGACTCAGCATTTTTTGTTTGTTTTATCTTTGAAAACGTGGGTGCCATATGCGATCAACATTTCCCCAGCAAGACCGTTTTTTAAACAGCTTTATAGACTGTACCGTATCTGGAAATCTCAACACATTAGCTGACTACACACCTTTAGGTTGTTGTTGTCGACACCCCAGAATTCAAAGTCGACTCCTCGTACATCGCAACAATCGACTGCCACATATCCAACACCTACAATCGCGTGTTCCCCAACTTCATCCTCCCGACAGCCGACATCTGCGACGACACCCTAACATAGGATGACTCCACTATTTCTCAATCATGCTCAGTGATGAGATGCGAGAGAACCTGGAGAAAGCCATCAGTTATGATTACGAGAATGTCGTCCTTGTACTCACCTGTTCCGCTTCTTTACCTATGAAGGAGAAAACCTCTTGAATAGGATCGACAGTAATCTTTGGTTTACCACCCTGAAGCTCGAGCATTTCACGTTTCCGTCGGGGTAGATTTCAGCATCAAAGCAGATGTGCCCAACGAGAGCCACGTTTTACTACCCAGTGGTAAACAGTGTTCCCTAACGGCGATGGGCACACTGTTAAGCTGCGCGAGTTGCTACAGGGATGACCTTGCGGTACCGTTCGTAAACCAGGTTTTCTCAAATCAAGCAAGTGCATCTCTGGCTTTTCAAAAATCTCTGTCGCAATGATCCTCCTTATGCCGATGAGTTTGGCGTTCCGCTTGGTTGCTCGGCTGCACCAGATGAGAAAGACGGCGAAAGTGCGGTCAGTGAGCTTTTGAATAGTTATCAGCCAAAAGAGGGCGAATCGGATACATACAATACAATATACATATAATCGGAGCAAAAGAGGGTTGTATATGGAGACAATCAGTTGTTGGCAGTAACGTGTTTGACGTCCATGGCTGGCTTTTGTTATCACCAAATGTTTCGTGTGTAAACAGATCCTGCTACTTGGATCGAAACTGAAGTCTTCTTTATCACGCATGTACACCAAAAAAAGCACGAGTTTGTTCCAGATAATGTAGCTGTCAGGCTAATTCTAAACTGTACTTCTGTATGTTAGTCAAAAGGGTTTTTACTCAAACATCATGACAATTTGGGGAACGTACAAGTAGCTCAACTCGCTTAATCACCTTAACTAAAAGCACACGAGAATATGAACTGAAAAAGACGACTGGATCGTCGAAGTTGATACATCACGCGATGAATATCAAGAACGGTTGGATCTAATATTGCAAAAGTCCTGCTTCTACAGTTATAACCGCGGATAAATGGGTACCCTTAATGTAGTCGTATATACGGCAAACTATCTCCTTTACTATCTATCTTCTTTACTTGTATGATCGATTCCAATCTTGTATATCTTGGTAGTTGGCTTATTCTATGTAACCTCTTTTGAACGATCTTTGTCCATCGCAACATCTGCAACATGATAATTTGATTTAAAAAATATATTCGATGAGTATACTTGTGGAACTGTAAATACGACGTGACATTTCATGTTCCAACTTCTTTTTATCACGTCTTAACCATTCTTAATCTAGATCTTTATTATGGTGTTCTGCATGATAAACTCTATGCAATATAACCCTTAACTAGAACCGTTACATCTGCTATGTTTCCGTAAGTTCCGACCAGGAATTGATATACTTGACTGCGGTTGGATACAAATGATACATATCAAAGCGCTCACAACCTTAACCTAATCTTTTCCTTTCAGTATTAGTACTGCAATGCGGTCAAGTTGTACACTAATTTGACGTGCTGGAACTTCGTAGAAATGCGATGTCGTCAATGGTACTTACTAATTCACTCCCCTATTACTTACTCTGTTACTTACTACTACTTACTACTACTTACTACTACTTACTACTACTTACTACTACTTACCACTACTTACCACTACTTACTACTACTTACTACTACTTACTACTACTACTTACTACTACTTACTACTACTTACCACTACTTACTACTACTTACTACTACTTACTACTACTTACTACTACTTACTACTACTTACTACTACTACTTACTACTACTTACTACTACTTACTACTACTTACTACTACTTGTTACTTCTTACTACTTATTACTTACTACTACTTACCACCACTTAATGCTACGTACTACTACGTAATACTACTTACTATTACTTACTACCAACTACTACTTACTATTACTTACTACTTCTTATTACTTCTTACTACTTCGTACTACTACTTACTACAACTTACTACTATTTGCTACTACTAGTTAGTACTACTTATTTCTACTTACTATTACTACTTACTACTACCTACTACTACTTATTACTTATCCATTTACTTAATAATACTTATATTTATACCATTCATTTAATAACTTAGTCTGTCATTGCATAAAACGTCAGTTATCCAACAGTCAGTAGGGCAATGTACCCTTTTAGGGTTTCGCTGTTGCACCATATCATCCCCATCACTACCATCCTTAGGGCCAGTATTTTATTCAACCAACTTTAAACGTAAAACACACAAGTAAAACAGATATAACAAGTAACATTAAGAACGCTTGCCTCATCACAAAATGCAACAACAACCGTTAAAAAGTAAGCCATGTCTGCGTTTGCGAGCTCGGTTACGTAGTTCTTCCCTGTAATAGACGTCTATGGCTCTAGATAAGGTGGCTGCCAGATCATCACCATCCCCATCATCCGTTTCCTCGTCCTCGAATAAAGTCGAAATCTTCTTCATGACAGCCGTGTGCAAAAGAGGTCGAAACTCCTCCTGAATGCTTTCTCGCCATTGACGAAAGGCTTCCTTAACATTTCCTTCCCAGTCGCCCAAATCGGTTCCAGTACCGCCGCTTACTTCAAACTTGAAGTACTTTTCCCTTTCGGATGAACCATAGCCGAAAGCAAGTTCCAGGAGTGGCACGATGCTCTGCGTACTCTGGGAGTTGGCAGCAAACTTTCTGTGCTCCTCGGTAGCGTTTTCAGTTAGGCTTAAAATGAACGATCCTCCTAATTCTATTTGCGATACATAGTGTGTTCCGTACTTTTCAAAGAAATTCCTCCAGTGGAAGGGGTCTTTCTTGGCCCTGTTAACAGTTCTCCTCACCTCTTTCTTGATTTTCTCTGACAAGGAGTTAGATTTCGAAGTATCTAGCCGGACTTTGTAGTAGGATATTTTATACGTAACCCCCGATTCCTTAGAACTTGAAGTCTTGGTCAGCACAATACCGGCACCTGCACTCAAGCCGAATGGAAGCGCTTGCAGAAGTGACGCACCGTCAATGTTCAGGTTGAGTTTCGCCGCTAGGTGCGTAGTAACGAACTCCTCTGTAGACATTGTGTTCTGTTCGATGGTTACTTTATTCGCTGACTCGTAAGCTGTACAATTGGCCGGTAAGAAACAGCCGATGCGTGATACTTTCAAAGGCTGTTCCTCAAGAACCATATTCCCGCGCGAGTTGTAATCGGGAACTACGATGTAATCACAACCGATGTGCAGTTCATGCGGCCCAAACTCGGATGGTTCGAAATCCATGGCCCTGCATAGAATTCTCACTGCAGCGTCAACGTCTAACGAGACCCGGTTCAAAGACTTGAGCAAACTCATCAACTTTGCCTTGGTAACTGGAATTTGCTTGTACTGGGTGTGGTTTGTAAAGAAGTATTTCAGCGACTCCCAAGCATCGACCTCGTTATCTCTTGGCTGGTAACGATTCAGACGATCAACGACTGTTTGTTTAGACGTTTTAAGCCAGTCGTTTATTTCTCACGCGAACAAAAATACCCGATACAGACGAATGAAGAATTTTTTACCTTG
>JAIQCU010001357.1:0-22354 GCA_022114935.1 Leptestheria dahalacensis
GTTTGGAAAGAGAGAGAGAGAAAAAAATGAAACAAAAGCGAAGAATCTTTGTAAAGTGAAAGGGAGCCCTTTACTATTTTACCGGGCAAGTTGAATTAAAAATCAAGTCACGCGTTTGCTCTTTCTTCTTCGTCCACCAAAGATTTTTCAAAAAATAATATTTATGTATATATATATGGATTAAGTCTAACTTAATTTAAGTTGTAACAATTCGGAATCTCAACATTCCCAAGGTCATTGGTAACCGAATACGAACAGGTACACGACAGTCTATGGGGGAAAGGTTGATGGCTTATGGCACCAAAGTTTTCGCAGATATAACAACCAAAAAAATACTGAATACACAAATGATAGTAATTTATACATTTGTAAAGTTTCATTTGAATCGGGCTGTTAGCTGTGCCAAAATAAAATTCCAAAGTTATCAAGATCCATAATTTCCTATCATTCAGAACCCCCTTTTTTGATTGCTTATTGCTCCTCCAATTAGAAAGATACAGCAACACAAAAAATACTGGGCATAGACCTAGTACTGCTTTATACTTTAGCCAAGTTTTATACAAATCGGCTTATTATTTTAGCCGGAATAAAATCCTAAACATGATAGAAATTACAACAATTACCATCAAATCAGATGTTCTACAATTAATATACACACTTGCTTTTATGTATTTCAGACTGATTAATAAAACGTATCTTCATATGAAAAGGACAATAGTTACCGGGGTGGCGTCATGTTAAGAGAGATAATTACAGAGTAGCGAGAGAAGGAGAGAGAGAGGGAAATAAAAAGAGTTGATCTCAGACACTCGACCTTCGGCACTGACCTTTTGGCCCGTGACCTTTGACCTTTGGGAAGGGATCTTGACAGAAATGAAGGCCGACGTGTGTGTGCAGATGCATCTTGGCAACTGCACGACCTTCAAAGGTCGCGCCATCTCTAATTGCCTCGACCCTCGGAAAGAGTTACGAAAACGAGAGAAAACACATTAACTTTAATGACATGCCAAAAGAATTCGTCGAGGGTCTTCTGCAGCTGTACCAGAAAGATTGTTATTCCGGTTATCACATTCTAACATAAGCCATTGTAAAAACGCACAATAATGTTATTATAGTATTTAATTAATGTAATAACTAATGACCTTTGATTAATACTAATATATATCTGTCTATGTAATAATAATAATATATTGCATGGATATGAATATCTATCTATCTGTCATTCCGGATTTTGAAAGACGTGACCTTTTGCACCAAGGGCGACTGGTTTTTTTTTCTCTCTTTTCATCTTCTTCTTCTATTCCTTTATTTCGTATTCTTCATTTTTTTTCTATTATCATTGAATTTTTTTTAAAAAAAGCTGGAATATGTATGTTGAAGAACAACCGAATCTGGGGGAAAAAATTGACTTGGAAAAAAATGGAAACGGGAATTTGTCCAGAAGATACCATCGAATATTTCAGTTACAGACCTTCTTAGTCCATTTTGTTTCTTCATATTTTTATTTATAAATTATTTAGGGTCACAGCAAAAGCTTCAGTCTGGGTGTGCGTGATGTGAATAGCAAGTGACATGAGAAGGTCGGCGCGTTTCTATTTGTTTCTTTATTTATTTAATTATTAATTTTCTTGCTATAGTTTTCGAGTCTTCGTATTGTAGCGGTAGAAACGAGGATCTGCCATCTTACGTATCTGTCTATCTGTCAGTGTATCTGTCTATCTATCTATCTATTTATCTATCTGTCAGTGTATCTGTCTATCTATCTATCTATTTATCTATCTGTCTATCTATGTGTCTGTATGTTTGTCTATCTATCCATCTGTCTATCTGTCTTTTTGTCTATCTATCCATCTAAGTATCTATATGTCTGTTTGTCTATCTATCTATCTAAATATCTATCTGTCTATTTGTTTATCTGTCTATATCTACCTATCTGTCTATCTATCTATCAATCGATCGGCTGATCTATCTATCTACCTGTCTGTCTGTCTGTTACTATCTATCTATCTATCTACCTGTCTGTCTGTCTGTTACTATCTATCTATCTATCTATCTGTCTGTCTGTCTGTCCGTCTGTCTGTCTATCTGTCTATCTGCCTATCTTTCTATCTGTCTGTCTCTCTGTCTAACTGTTTATCTGTCTATCTAGCTATCTGTCTATCTGTCTGTTTGTCTATCTGTCTATCTATCTATCTATCTATCTATCTATCTATCTATCTATCTATCTATCTACCTACCTATCTATCTATCTATCTATCTATCTATCTATCTATCTATCTATCTGTCTATCTATCTAAGAAACCTTACATTTCGTCTTAATTGCAGGGTTTTGCTTTTCAGAGGTTTATTTCATCTCCTTAAAGCGGGGTATTCAACAGTAGTCGTAAAACCTTCACGGGGCCAAAGCTTAACTAACGAAGGTGAAGCGTAATTAAGCTGGGGACCTGCAGGGTTAAAAAAAAAAACTCTAAAGGTCCTTCTTAGGTGACCATAAATTCCATCGTCATTTACTTGAATTTAAATTGAATACAAATATATAACACAACAAAGTTGCTTAATTCATTTCAAATATCGTCTAAAAGATCTGAAAAGATTTTTGATGAGACGTTCTGCATTCATTATTAAGGAGCCATCCAATTCAAGATTTGTAAACTGTATATTATATCTATTATGTTATTATTACTATATCTACTATTGTATATTTTATATTATATATATACAAATCCTGTATTCAAGTTATTCGCGCCATGCTGTTCCCGAAAGAGAAAAAAAGCAATTAGTGCAACATTCCAGGCAAAGAAGGCTATTGTGTTATCCAGTGGTAATTAGATCCCCGCTGTAAATATATGGCGTGCATCAACGCTCGGAGAAGGGAAGGGGGCGAGGGGAGGAGAGCCTCGGGGTCAGGCGAGTCACGGCCCCGGTGGGTCATCTCGTGTCAAAGGTCAACTCTTCTTCAGTATATATCGTTTTCAACTGTGTGTGTTTTTTTTCCCCAGTAAAAATCTCTCTGTCTATTCTAGTTTGCTTAAAAGTATATCTGTCCATCTATAGTTGTGTTTATTCAGCTATCTATCTATCTATCAGTCTATCTATATATTTATCTATCTGTCTATCTATCCGTCTATCTATCTGTTTATCTATCTATCTATCTATATATCTTTCTTTCCATCTATCTGTCTATCAGTCTATCTGTCTATCTGTATATATATATATATATATATATATATATATATCTTTTCATCTATCTAGCTATCTACTTCTATCTTTTTCTTTATATTTATCTATCTTTCTTTCTTTCTTTCTTTCTTTCTATCTATCTATCAGTCTATCTATCAGTCTATCTATCTGTCTATCTATATATATATATAAATATCTATATATATAGATATCTTTTTAGCTATCTACTTCTATCTTTTTTCTTTACATCTATCTATCTTTCTATCCATCTGTCAGTCAATCTGTCTATCTGTTTATCCATCCATCTATCTATCTACCCATAAATCTATCTAACTATCCATCGATCTTTCTTTCTTTCTTTCTATTACCTATCAATCAGTCTATCCATCTATCTATCATTCTGTCCATCTGTGTGTCTACCTCTCTATTTATTTATCTACCTACCTATCTATCTATACAGATGTATATCTGTCTGTTATGCATATATCTATCTATCCATCTCTCCATCTATCTGTCTATCTGTTTTTCTACTTATCTATTTCTATACCCAAGTACTTGTCAATGTACTGTGTACTATGTAATTGTCAATACCTTAAGCATTTCTACCAAACTTCCATCCATCTATCAGCTATAGTCCAATTTGAAAGTCTTCTTTTATTGAATCTGTCTCGATTTTCACTCAACTATTTCCCAGTTCTAAACACGAGGAGACGCGGTATGGCCCGCGGGCGTCTCCTTTTTTTCTTCCTCAACAAGATGCGCAAGGTGGAAGACTCTCAAAGAGACGGCGGGGCCGGCGGAGGAGGGGAACAAGAATAAAAAGGGGCAATAAAAACGAGAGAAAACGGCTTTACGATGACCGAGGTCAGAGGTCATCGTTTCGGCGTGATTAGAAGCTGTTGATTTAAACCAGAAGCAATCTTAGCATATATAGAAAACTGGCCAGATGACTTTTCACAACCTTAGGCGATCCCATCTGGGGTCAGCAACCGAGGGGTTCGCAAATCTGAAAATCCTCAAAATACTTCAGTCGAATTTTCACAAAAATTAGATTTTAAAAAAATTCCCTAAAATTCACCAAAAATCCCAGAATTTCCCCCCAAAAATTTCTAAATCCTGAGAAAATTTTAATTTACAACTCGAACACCTTTCCGTGGACTTGCGAACCCCTCGTCAGCAACTTCACTAAAACGATATTTAACAATTACAAGCAACCGTACGCCTTCATGACTTTAAACCGCTTCATCATTGAAATGGCAAACGCTTTCATTTGCACTGATGCTAACAAAACATCAAATTAAGTAGTTTATCAGATTATAACGCGTAATGACATTCAAGTTGAGACAATATCGCTTAAAGCAATTCATACAATGGATCTGTTCATAGGTATTGCAATACGTATTGCAGTTCGTTCTGCAGTAATAGTCGTTATGAATGGTACATTGTCTCATTGCATAACCCAATGCAAAAGCAGACCTGCTGAACGACCTACTGCTAACCGTCTACCTGCTGGATTTGGGCGAATAACAGCAGTTTCAACAGTTCCTCCCTCCATATAAAGCCACCGGACTGTAATTAGAGCTATGGTCCAACTACTGGTAAACCTTCCAGTTTTCGCACTATCTTATTGTTTTCTAGACATCAAACTATTACGTAATAGAATGATCTCTTTATCTATTACAATGTTTTAAAATAGATAAACCAGCGTTATACAGAAGGACCATCTCTTGTTATTCTTCAATCTTGACTAAGCCTTAGAAAGCTGGCCGACTGCTTATACTCTTTGACGTTTCGGTGATTTATGCGGCCGAGTTTTTACAGCGCCGATTAATTCTCCTGACGCATTTCGAGAAAAGTAACCGAAAATCGTGATGAATAGCCCCACGATTATACGCACATGCGGGATTAAGATCCCACGCTCTAAAATAGCCACCCCATCTGAGGGAATCATGCAAGAATCACAGATTCCTGCCTGGTTTCCATCCCTTATCTACGGTTAAGTAACTCGATTTACAGGAATATCCCATCTCGGTGAAAATGTAACTACCCAGGTATCTATCTACAACATTCGAGAGATAACCAAGAATCGTGATGAATAGCACAATAGACGCTCTTAGACCCCATCTGAGGGAATCATACAAGAATCACAGATTCCTACCTGGTTTCCATCACTTATCTACGGTTAAGTAACTCGCTTTACAGGAAGATTCCATCTCGGTGGACATGTGTAAAGGTCTGCGTTTAAAAATGACCGACCCTAATTAGCCAGGTATAAGGTTGTGGTGAAGATGCCCGCCTTTGGAGAACCCACAGGAAAAAGCCCCTAAGCGCCAAAGAAGCTGGCCCTGTATGGTTTGGGGTAAACGAGCCAATCTGATTGTCCTCAAGTCACGTGACAGTTACGTGCCTTATCTTTATAGTGGAGCGATTAGAAGAACAGTAGCTAATGGGCCCCCGCTCTCCACCCAAAATGGCTCAAAGTGATTCATGTGTTGGACGCGTCAATCCCGGCTAATGTGCGGTACAAAGGGACATTACGCGGAGGTTCAACTTAACGGCGGTTCTTTGATTGTAATCTTATACATGTATTCTGTTTAAAGACTTTAAGTTAAGTCATATTATATTAACCGACAGGCTTGGTGTTTATATGTTGTTCTGGGATTGAATAGACAAGTTACTGAAATAAAGGGTTCTGAATGGTCGGAAAGTCTGATTCTGGCTCAGTTTACCCCCAGAGGGCTGGTAGTTAGAAATGGCTGTTTGCTGGAGAAAAGTTGATCGCTTCTGACACCCACGTTTTCAAAGATATAACAACCAAAAAATTACCGGGTGTAGTACTAGTAGTACTTTACACTCTAGTAAAATTTTCATTTAAATCGGGTTGTAAGTTTAGCCAAAATAAAATTCCAAAGTTAGAAGAATCCATGATTTCCTCCCCTTCAGAAGCCCTTTGCTCTAGACTGTACAGGTAGTATTCAAATCATAGATTCTGCAAGCAGGGACCTGTTAGATCGTCCTCAGGGTTTACTTCAGAGGTCAACCCCGCTGGAATCTTTGCGAAAGCCACTTGTTGAAGAAGACGTGTCAATAATGGGCCACGCCTTTGTCGACAGCGGTCTTTCTCTCTTCAAAAAGGGTAAACAACTTGGAACAAGTGGAATTTCTGACCTTTCCACAGGGACCAAAGACAAATAACAACCATTTATGTACGTTTACAACATCTTTAAGACAATTAAAGTTGATTGAATAGCCGGGAACTACGGTCATTAGCAACTTTTAGGATTTTATTGTGGCAAAAGTAACGAACCGATTTTCACCAAACTTTAGCAGTGCATTAAGCACTACTAGGCCTACATTCACAATTTTTTTCATTGCTAAATCCCTGTAAACGTAGGAGCAATAAGCAATCTACTTTTCCCCTGCAGAAACCCTCGTTTCTTCCCTGCTCCAAACTGTACGGCAAGAATTCAAGGCTATAGATCATGTCAATATCATATGTACTATCGCTTGGATCTTTAAGGCTTGCTACAAGAGCTGACAAGTGTTGAAAATAGGTCATTTCAGTGACTCCTCGTCTTCACAGGACGCGAACAATAAGGAAGTGTGTATTAGTTCGCAAATAGTGCATGAAGATGTCATCTAACAAAACAGATGCGCGTCACGTGACCCTCATAAGTCTTTAAAGACATTCGCAGGTGCGATTTTATCGTTCTCAAAACGGTTGTATAAACTGTTAAAGTCTAGTGTTTTCATGCACGAGATACTAGTATAGTCCATGTGCAGTCGTCCTTTGAAGTAAACGACCTTAGTGTTAACTAGGTTACCCTAGTACCTGTTCTACTGACAGAGCTCTTAAATCCAGAACAGAATTCATATCAATGTCTTTCAAATTCTTAATTCAGTTTTTTTCCCGAAGGGCTTCATGTATTGTGACGTCACATCACGTGACCCACCCTAAGGCTCTATATAGGCTTCTAAACCAGAATCAAACTGGACTTTCACCTTCAAACAATGTTACTATCGTAATGATATAAACCTGTTGATAACAAATAAAAAGGGATCTTTTCGGTATTTCAGTATAGCGATTCAAAATTAGTATTTCAGCATATTAGTCAGCATATGAGTATTTCCATATAGTGGAAAGAATTTGCACGTAAACATCATTTTTGCACCGCATGTACAGGATCAGCTGATCTCGCCAGACCGTCAAGATGGCGGACACTTCAAAATTGCATAAGCCCTTTGGTTTTAAAGACCGAACCAGACAGTCTGGAGCAAGTTGACGGGAAAATATGGTAATTTTTTAATTAACTTTGGGATTTAATTTTGACGAAAGTTAAAATCCGATTCAAACACAACTCTAGGAAAGCATAGGGTGCTAGTAGATCTGTACTTGGTATTTTTTGGGTTGCTCTAGCTTTGAAAATGTAAGAGCAGCAAGCAATCAACTTTTCCCCCAGCAAGAACCCGTTTTTTATCGCTCTTATGACTATACACACACCAAAAGTCGGTCATTTCAGTTTGTCCATAGCTCTTAGTACGTCCCCGATTTCACCCTTCAAACCGTGCAATCACCTTAGTTGAATGATGCCCTGGCTCCTCTTTCTTTTTCTATTTCGCGGTTGGTTTTTTGGGATTCGTCGTTCCTAGGGCTTTCATCGCGCGTTCACCCGAGCAAGTCGCTATGGTTGGGTTACAAGGTTCGCTTTACCACGCTTGAACTGAACGTGTGTCACTTCTCATTACGCTTCACACGCGGCCTTAAAAGCCTTTTAAACATCCTTGATACCAGCTATGGGTTCTTAAGTCTCAAACCAATTATATGACTCGAGTTAAGTTGTACGCACTCAAAGCACCTGTCCGGAAACCAGAGATTTTGAAATATAGAATCAATTGAATTCAACTTTATATGAAATCTATACTGATTGGCCAGTACTTACAGATTATATCCTGTAATTACAAGTGTTTTAATGTCAAAGATAATGAGATAGAACAGGTTAAGATATTGCTGGAGGACGTCGTCTGCTGCGCAATCAGCCAATTACAGCGTTGCCAGTTTTCGCAATCTTTTTGCTCTTGTTTTTAATGACTAAAAATTAACCACAAATAAGGCATTATCAGCTGTTCATCTACCTCCTTATTAATTATATAAACGTGATTCATTAAAAAAAATTCTAGAATTCAGTTTACCTTGACTACTGGACGCAAGGTTAGAACTCTGGCTGGTCTTGCTGCTTAGTAATTGGTCAATGATACTGGTAAGGCGATTTTCTCGTTTGCGATCAATATCAACGTTTCTGTACAGAAGCAAAAACAACATTCAAATTAGTTTGTTTTTAAAAAGAAACGGGGGCAAAAAACGATCTGTTTCGTACGTGGCAGAGTCGGAACGGACTGGTTCCATGATCATCGTACTAGGGCTGGCTTCCAGGACTACGTCATCCTCCTGGATGCCATTATAGTCCAGCTGCTGTAGCTCTGGCTGCTGTGATTTAGTGCTGCTGCCTGTCACGCCGCACACAAATGAAGGACGTCGGCCCTGTCAACAGTAGAAAAACTTGTTCAAACTCCCCATGTGAAACAAAACACAAAAAGGCTGGAATTTTATCGTTCGCCACTGGACATGAGGAGAGAACGGGGACAGAGGGGGGGGGGATGGAATTTAGAAAAATGAAGAAATACTGAAATCCATGAAATTTACCAGGGGAATTATAAAAGAGCCCTGCTGCAAGTTGCAACACGGGTCGCGCTGGTATTGGCAATCAGGATTGTGGAAGCTGATAGATAAACGCTATACGGCAGAGATGGTTTGGAAACGATAACTTGTTCATCATATTGGTGTCATATAAATGGCCCCTTTTGGCCTTTTATGGCACCGCACACAAGACGGGGCACCAAACTTTCGCTAAAATAATTTGTCCTGCCCGTCTAGGACGCCATTCGTCGACACAGTCTACACCGACAAGTTGACTCTGGAAAACTGGCTTTCGTATAGACAAGCAGCTCGTTAGACAGAAATAAAGATAGTTAGATAGACAGAGAGATAGATAGACAGACAGACAGATAGATAGATAGATTAGACAGACATTCAACTAGATTCAAGTTAGTGAAACGGAATGCAAGACGGTAATCTATATTCATCATATGGACATGTAATTATCCCTAGTAATTTAAGCTATATAGATTCTTAACTACGATTCATATAATATGGAAATCAATGAACCCTAATTAATAATTAAGAGATGTCAGTAGCAGCAAATAACTTGTGATAGGAGAAAAGACTCTCTTGCGATGATTTGGAGGGGACTGAGTAAAAAAAAAGTCTTTGAAAAGAAGATACGCGTCTGATTCATTCAATAGGCAATTTGTTCAGTGCGGACATTGCCATAAATCGATCCGATTCTTCTTAAGCCCCTGTCTATTAAAACGATACTGAACGCCGAATGAATGAGCTGCTAATTAGCTATGGCTCTCTCTCCCTCTCTCTCTGTCAGGCGACACTTTACGTCACCTGTGACACCCGGACTTTCTCACTTCTATCAAATCGTTAAAAAGAAAGAAAACCCTATATCCAAAACAGTTTAAATATAAAAGTAAATTTCATCTTTAAGTTAATGAATCTCTGTAACTTCTTACCAGTCTGTCACATACCATAAAAACTTAACTTTTGCATACGAGTCTAATAGTATTGGTGAAAAAAGATAGATTTTGAAAATTAAAATTACCTTTTTAGGAGGAGAATTCAGGTAAAACTAGGTTAGAAATGAGTGCGAGGAAATAGCCGCGAGTATCGGAGGTGCACGCAGCAGGCAAGTGGTCAGTCTACTGAGTCGAACCAACCAGTTGCATGGCCATTGACCACATTGGAAACACGACAAATAAAGGCACAAGACAACTCCAAAACAAGGGATGGATAAAACAAGGCCAATAACACGAAAACCACGTCAAATCTAACGATTCCTGCTTCTTCTTCTTCTTCAGGGAATCATATGGGAATCTTTTGAAGATTCTCGCGCGTGAATCCCGCAACAAACCGGGTCACGTAAAAAGGAAAAGAACAGTGATGAGGAATCATGTGAATCTTGGCTGAAGAATCCCAAGAGCGGCGCGAACCCCGCGTCTCGTATTTTCGGTCGGTCAACCAAGCGTCGGAAGTACGAGGTCAAGGCAGGTCAAGGCGCTTCCATGTGATGGGAATTTACACTAAACCGATTCACGAACAAAACGCCATACTTCCTCTTACACACAATTACCCGTGTGAATTCGGCACCACACGAATCTTGGAAACAAAAATCCCTAAGATTCTCATCAAATTCCCATTTCCCTTCAAAAGTTTGGCCACAATTGTCTGTTTATCCCCCAATTAGGCCGCTATTTTTGTCTGGCTATTGTCTATCCGACAACATTCTTCAAATATCTCGCCTTTCTTGCAGTCATTCTAACGTCCAGTTCATATCGTCTCTTAAGAAACTGTATTACAATTAGAGTTAATTAATTTGGTTATATGAAAAGTTTAGGTGCATCTGTACTTGAGATACGATAAGTTAAACAGCGAAATCGACTATAGGAAAAAGGTGAATGAAAAGGCATATGGGGGTGGAAAAGATGGGCAGAAATTGTTGTAGGAAACGTCGACTTCCTTTGTGTAATTGCGGGGCCAATTTGTGCGTTTGCGGTAGTGATAAGTGCACGAGCCTTGCCTGGGGCCCTTCCTCGGGGTCCCCTTGTTTTCAAATGGGACCACCGTTAAAGCCCAAAACGTACAGCCGAAAAGTGTAACAAGATTCACCAGTGAATTACCGGATATTACGGCCACGTCGGGACCCGAAAACGACCCGGTGTATCCTTCCGAACCACAGGGCGTTTGTAAATTAACGCTTATAAGTTCCACAGTTTCAAGTGTCGTTTAACGGGATTCTTTTTATGAAGTTCTCAATTTGAAAGTTGAAAGTGACGTTAAAGATGAGAACGGAACGGAAGACGACACAGCTCGAAGGTATGAAGGTACCAGATAGATCGATAGACAGATAGATAGATAGATAGATACATAGATAGNGAGATAGATATATAGATAGAGAGAGAGAGAGAGAGAGAGATAGATAGATAGATCAATAGATAGATAGATAGATATAGTTAGACTGTTGCTTTCAACCACGCAATATACAATCGTAAACTTTAGTTTAATTCTTATCTTATCAAAAATTAGGTCCTGGAATTCTTAGATGTTTATCGAATCAGAAAATCTTAGCATAAGCAATATATTTGATGTGTTACAATACTAATATGTTATATGTTTACTCAAGAAACTAGTGTATCCGAAAATGAGGTTACACACCCTTTCGTGTTTTTATTTAAAAATAAATGTAGATGCAAATAAGCATTTCGTGCTGTTGAATTTTGCGCACGAAGCATAGACAGTATTCTTAGCGCGGCAGCCCTTCATTAACTGTGCCCGTAGAGTTGAATGATATCTACGAATGGCAACTAATAGCAGCGGGGTGACTGCAGGCGAATGCAAATGGAGCGACTGATACGAAACACGAATACATAGCCAAGTAGTTTGATTATCAGGGATCCGACGGTTGGCGTCTTCGGGGCGAAATCCAGGCACAGAGCTAGACAGAGGCGGCTGGTGCCTCGCTGTGACAAGTGGTTTCCAATTAAGCGGCCAAACAGTCAGCTGATTCTCATTTGGGCCGAAGCCCGGTGCCACTCTTAATGCCATTTCGCACCAAGCCTCGCAAACTGACAACTTCTCCCCGGAATGTGTCAGCTGACGCCTCATGCATGCAACCTAGAAGCTTCATTATTGACTTTTCCATCCGCCTCGCCTTTTACTCCTTTTCACACACTGCGCTGTGAAACAGCCTCATCGACTCTTCCCTTAAATAAATTATCTCTCACATTTGCATACTACTCACTGGAGTATAGCCTCGGCCTGCCTTCTTCCCTTTCTCGATCACACTCTACAAAGTCTAGAGCAAAAGAAAAAGGTAATGAATGGCGGGGAAGTATAGTAATTTGCAACTTTTGTAGGATTTTATTTTGGCAAATGTAACGAACCGATTAGAACGAAACTTTCCAGGTGCATTAAGCAGAACTAGGCCTAGACTCACCATGTTTTGGGATGCGATATCTTTGAAAATGTGGGAGCAACAAGCAATCAACCTTTCCCCGGCAAGAACCCTTTTTTGTTACCCTATATTAGTCATACAATCCAATCGAGAGCTTTGATAGTACTATCATGTCCAAATTAGCCTACCTGCACTTGTGGTGCATGCCAGTGTTAAGATCATAACATAGTGTACTCAGATCCTTTTGAATCTAAGCTAAATACAGCTAACTAACCATGATTAACGTGGTGGAACTGAGTAGACGTATTACTATACTGATAATGATACTGATTACAATACTGATATTAATACTGATATACTGATAGTAATGGTAGTATTGAGTCATAGTATTTCATAAGAATGTGTTCCTCATATCAACGGCAGTTTATAATGTGATGTTTTCGTTTCTATCACGACTTTCTCTTGTCCTAAATAGGTCATTAAAATTGAGATGCTTCCGGTCTTGCCTAGCTCGACTTGGTATACAAATTTCATTTAATTGCGCTCCTTTAACTTTAAAGTGGTATGACGTAAAGCTGATGTAATGATGGCTTTATACATCTCCTAATTATTTTGAGAAAGCAGAAAATAGTTAATCGTTTAGACTTAAACTGACCATGTAATTAACAATTATAAATCCAGCGGTACATATAGAACTCGATAAGCTAATTCGTTTAGCACAACAAGACATGTAGTGTATAGTATTTAGCACTTAACTGTATGAATAATTTTGCTTTTTACAGTGTGCATATCCTATGCGCTAATGCGCTAATCTATCTCGTAATTAGCCTAATTAAAGGGATTTTGATTCGAGTATACCGCTACAGTGATTCTTGGTTTCAAATTGGTTCTTTCATAGCCTTTTTTGAGCGATTCGCCCGTCAGTCGGTGGCTGAAGGAATATATAGAGCTCGTTAACCATTTGAACAGCGACAGAGACATCTAATTTTAATTGTATATCGCCAAGTAATTGATTTTATATCACGAACTGAGCATCAGGCTTTGAGGTTGGTTTCAAAAAATTTAAATAACATAGCAAAGCAAGTGTCTTTGGCATATGTATAGTCTCAACAGTGCCGTGTTTAGAACAAGTGATGACTCATAAGGGCGAAAATGTCGCTGAAGCACTTGAAGAGGTGGCCAATGTTGACGCGTGACGGTTGATAACGACTTGCAGTTGGGATCTTTCTGTAATTTTGCGCGGGGCAAGACATTTTTGAAGACTAGTTGATCATTCAGACGTCTTACTCTGCATCCTTTTTAACCATCACTGTAAAATAAGCAGGATGATTTACTAGAAATTCCTCATTCGTCTTTTAACTATTGCATTAATTTATTCAGGTAATTCGATATTGTAAGTATAATCGTAATATGTAAATTAACTAGACGTGTAACAATTATTCAACAAGATGTTTATTAAGAGTCAAAGAGAAAGCCAAAAAAAAGAAAATAATTCTTCACTGGTAAACAGTAGCACAGCAAAAAGTAATAACCCATTAAGCATGTCTCTAAGACGGTAGCTACTAGCATACGAGTAGGTTTTACGCAAAAGCGGTGAAGATATCCAGCAGTCAAGATCTGTTCAAAACTCCTTTTCTAAAATGAACGTATCGAGGGTCTCTGTATACTGAATATACAATAACATCTCGATCTCCATTACTCTATGTCTTGAACAGTCTGCAGTATCATTAGACCGTGGTAGCAGGAAGTCCTAAATGGTACTTTGAATGTTTGCAGCGGCTGCCATGCTGGAGGAAGTGTTGGAAGCAGTGGGTGAACGTCGTTCTCGAGGTCGTGCAGTACTTCATTTACTGATGCAGCCTCATTTGGAAACGCTGAGCCTGCCTTGTGGAGCCGGTGATGTCTACTACGCTATCCGCTTTCTCCAGGATCGTTGCCAAGCGAGTGATTTTCTTTCTTTACTCGGCCTACTTTTGTCTTTCGCCCATCTAACGTAGTCAACATCCATATGTTAGCAAATAAAAACCTTATATGTCAAACTTTGCAGGGCCTGAAGAAACTTGACTTGTCATACGTGGCTTTCGTCAGTCCCACCGAGCTTTCCGATCTAATCAAAAGGTTACCGCAGTTAAGAGCCATCAACTTCCACATGACCTTAACAACTGATCAGGTCAATTTCCACATCCAAAAGTTGATCTTCCTGTAGTAATGTGTATATGATGCAATAGGTCCTAAGTACTATAGGTACGTGCTGCGCTCAGTTACGAGACCTGGACATCGGCTCGACTCCAGTGACGGATTACGGGATTTCCGCTTTTTGTTACGGCGAACTGGGAGACATGCAGGGCCAACAACTCAGCCGGCTAGTTCTCACAGAAAGCCGTGTTACTCCGAAAGGAGTTGCCACTGCCCTAAGGGCCCTGCCTCAACTTCGAGATGTCGAATATGACTCGATGTTCCAGGTTGCTTTTTTTGTCACATATACAAATTCACAACAAGTAAATCCTATAAGTATATACCTCTTACAAACTCGATTACAGGCGATTAGATCTTAATGAACAATTCAAAGACAAATGACATTGATATGATAATTATATTACGATGAAGTACCGAGTTGACGACGTATCACACGATAAGAAGAAACGTAAGTAAATTTATAGTTGTAATCAGTGTTAATATCGAAGTGTAGTATCAGTAATACAGTAATCATATAGCAGTAAAATAGTAGTAACATGGTAGTGTAGTAGTAATAGTAGTAAGATAGTAGTAAGCTATAAATTATCTACCGGAAGCATTACATACTGACACATCTTCAGTGGTGTTACTTTCTTATTAAGCTATAGTAAAGATCCTAGTAGTACGTCTTATTGCAGGTATTCGAGGTGCTGAACGATTCGCACAGTTACATCGAATGGCCCGAAGAAGACGACGCTCCGCCGGTGCTTTTAGTAGGGCAATACAACTTGATGAACATCCGGTCAACAGCTGAGGTGGACAGCGGTCAGGGACTCAGCGCAGCTGTTCGCCTGTGCCCTAACGCGCGTAACGTGTCCCTCGTGGCCGGGATTCTTCCCAATACGGCTCTGTGGGACCTGACTGGCTTGCAGCATTTAACCGAGCTGTCTCTGACCAACAGTACCAACTTATCCCTTGATTTCTGGGACGGGGTTTTGCCGTTACTTCAAATGTGCGGACGTAAACTGAGAAATCTCATTCTCACGAGATTCGCCTGCGTCGACGTTACGGGTAATTTCATTCGCCTATTACTGTATCTTTACCTTCAGTCTGTCACGTTTCAGTAAACAGAAAGCTAGAACCAGAGCTTTATTACCAATACTGTTATATGGTACAAGTCTATAGTGCAAAATAAAAGGGCGGGGTTTGTAGTGATTTACATTTTTAAGGATTTTATTTTGGGCAAAACTTACAACCCGATTCGAATAAAATTTGAACAGTGCATTAAGTAAGGTTAGTTCTACACTTGGTATTTTTTGGGTTGCTATATCTTTGAAAGTGTAGGAGCTTTTCCCCTGCAAAAACTCCTCTTTATTTTCTCCAGACGGATACTTTCCATTTCACTTTAACTTTGCTAACATTCAATTCAAATTTTTCCAGACGTCTTTTATACAAACTATTTCTCTTTCAATTTAGCAATAGGAACTGCTTGCCCGAATTTGCAAAATCTGGCGCTGGCGGAGATTTGCCACTTTATTCCAGTTGACTTACCTCAGGCTGGAATGTTCCAGAACCTGGAAGCGCTGGAATTATGGGCTGCCGAAGGTGTTGTACTCTCGGCTCAGGTCATTCGGCAGCTGCTGTCGTTCTGCCCTAAAATCAGAAACATTTTGTTGCGAAGATGCGATTCAGTGAGCGACTCTTTGATCGCGGAAATATTCACTGTAAGTAACACTTAATTACTATAGCCTGGTCATTCAGTTCATCCATATAGTCCAATCGCATCAAAAATTAGACATACCGTAATGTAGGTATATGCGAATGCTAATTAAGTTAACCAGGCTTAAGTATGTTTGTTTTGACATAAGTTTGCGGACGTTTATGATCTGATTATGGATCTAAAATCACGACTTAAGAATCTGGAATTTCTACCACTGTTAATCAATTTAACTTATATAAAGCATAAGAATATTACCTTCTTAAATTTACAAAGAACTTATATATTGTGTCATTGTGTATTTGCAGTTTAACCCAATGATCTATCTCTCCCACGCCACGTTGGATTACTGTCCTCACGTAACGGTTTCCAGTATGATCTCTTTACTAGAAACCACCAACGAACTGGACATGCTTCGTATATGGAGTTGTCAGCAGGTGATTTTTACATAAACAATCAAGAAATACATTATAACAACAAGTGTACAATCACTAAAGCACATGTGAATGATCATTATGATTGCAGATAACAAAATTGGACTACGAAAAACTTCAACAGATCGTCACGACATCAAATATGGATGTGTACGTCGACTGGTATCCCTTCAGCGAACCGGTGTGAAACTGCATTCAAACAATGAAGGAGAACCCTAAGCAAGGACACTGAGGATATTGATTGAAAGTTGAAGGCTTGCTTATACAGTGTAGCCAACTACTGACGGTATGCAGCTACTGGCGCCTGATGCTTTTGGTTTCCAGCTTATACGCCAAACAGCGAGCTTTCCTCTTGCCATTTGTGCTTCTTACAACGCCAGCTTTGGAGCGAAGACACACTTTATTTGCTGCTTTGTTATAGTTCGAATGAATAAACACGTCTCGCGTTATACCTACCATGATTCGCTTCGTTGAATTGTGAAACAAGAATTTACATAAATTGAATACTATACGTATGTGTGTCCACGTATTCTAGCGTTTGGTATACATTAGATGCAGATGCTAAGGATCCTTTTAAAAGGACTTGACGGTTCATGGGACCATTACTGAAAAGTTATTGCCCTGTTCAAGTGATCCTCGTTTCATATAGGTGAGCGCCAATGTTCTCTTGCAGCTTATTATATTTCCATCTGGTTTCCAAGTTGGGTACGGAGGAGCATCTTATCTCTGTCAGTCCCTGGTGACTTGGCAATGAGCACTGACAGAGGCAATAATGGTTATCGCGCCAGCCCAAAAGGCGATGCGTTGCATTACGGGCCTACTTTAAACAGTGACATTAATAAATCCCTTCTTCGTGGGAGCTGAAGTAAATATCGCCTTCTGTATCACGAAAACGCTCGATACCATATAACGTGCTAGTAGTGTAATCGTTATGGAACACATTGTGATCTGATGGATCACGCAGATTGGTATTTTCTATTAGTACCATTACACAATTTGAAATCACTTGAAACTCCTATCCGAGCTAGTTTAATGCTAAGTATCTATCCCTAATTCGCTCATTTTAACAGCAAACGACCGAAAGTTCCCACATTATGTTACACATCGTAAGTAGAATCTTAGTCATCTTTCACGTTATTGGTAATTCATTGGTATTAATCACATAATAATTTTATATCGAGCATTGGCATCTTGTTTGGTATAAAAAAGAAAAGGAATAAACATGCAAGCCAATAAGCGATGGTCAAATGCTGTATAAATGGGAAACACAATGAATGATACCAAAGCAGCGCTGCACATTACGCGGCTGAAAAATTGCTTCCGAAACGAAAATGTACAGCGCAAACTTTGCCTATGATACAAGAAGTTAATAGAAATTTTCATCTTCCACTGAATAACGCAGTAAGGATGGCTCGATCCCCATACGCAGCAGTAGCTTTTCCATGGTGATGTCTTCAGGCTCGGGGTTGAGCTCCTTTACTTTGTTTAGCAGGTCCAGCAATGCTTGCTGACATCCTTCCCGCCACGTTTCGATTGAATCGTTGAGGTTCCGGAATTCACTCTATCCAAAATGAAGGAATTAACTAACTTTGCATTACAATTTAACCCTGGCTGGTAATGATGGGATAGATAAGCGATTGGTGAATTTAAAAGTTGTTAAAAAAATTAAATTCAACTAAGCCCTTTAAGATACACAACAAAAGACGAAAGGGTTTTGAAATACCTTGGATCTGTACAGCTGAACAAGTTTTAATTTGCGCAGTTTTTCTTCTTTTTCTGCAAGCCGAGCTTGGATTTCTTGTGCAGTACTGGCCATTGACCGAAAATATTCAAATTTAAATTAAATGCAAAACTGCCTTGTTTGTTTCGGTTTCGATTCGCCTCCCTCTCTCTTCATTGTTTACAAATGAACATCCAAGTCGAATCATACGCCTAGTGTTAACTTTTTCCACTAGGTGGCACTTCCTATGTAAACAGAAAAGCTGCACCCGAATTCAGAAAAGATTTACCAGTGAATTCAAATTTTGAAAAGCAGTTAAACAGAGATATTGAAAATATGTCTTCCGATATTACTGCCTTGGTGTTTCGCTGTTTAGAGCTTCAAGAGCGCGTCGAAAGTCCCGAGGTGCCAGAAGAGGAAAAGACTCGTTTGATAACCTCAGCGATTGAAACGGCATTAAAGAGTGACATTAAATTTCCCGAGTTTGAATCTGGTACGAGTTTTAAATTATCGCCCATCACTACTCTAAGCAGTAATAATAATATAATACTAGACATTTATAATAAACTTGTGCATTCACAGGACTGGAGTGGTTCAACGTCAGCCGCGCGCTCACCGTCGGAAGGGACCTCAAGGGCTCCGTTGTTGTGGCGGATTTTTTCACTTACTGCTGCATCAACTGCATGCACATACTCCCCGACTTGGAGGCATTGGAGGCGACATATCCGAGTACATCTGGTGTTGTAGTGGTATTGTTACCCTTATTCTATTCTTAGGAAATGTTATAATATCTTTTGTTTTTATGTAACTGACACTTCTGGTTATTTAGATTGGCGTTCACAGCGCAAAGTTTGAGAACGAAAAGATGTCGTCCAACATCATGGCCGCAGTAAAACGCTATGGAATCCACCACCCTGTCGTGAATGACGCCAACGCTGTCCTCTGGAATACGCTGGGAGTATCGTGCTGGCCAACCTTGCTCATACTAAGTATAATTACAACTGCGTATACTATTACAAAAATCAAAAAGTCCTACTAACTGTTACGCAGGTCCCGAGGCCGACCCCCTATTCACGATAGTTGGAGAAGGGCACAGAAATCTGCTTTTCCGGTACATTAAAGTGGCCCTAAACTATTTTGGAGATCGACAGCAGCTGAAGCCTACTGGAACACTACCTATACAAATATCGCATTCAAGTTCTGTCAAATCTGAGCTGCTCTTTCCGGGGAAGGTCGCTGTCTCAGATTGCAATCCTCGAAATTCTCAATTAACGTCAGGATCATCAAGCTCTCGCTATTTAATTGTGGCAGATTCAGGTCACAATAGGATACTGGTGCTGACCATCGAGGGCTTAATTAAGGTATTAATTTAAGTTTCAGATTAAACCACTGTTAAGTTAATAGCGTAACCATAATTTATAAATGACAAGAAGATTTTAGGCGAGGGAGGCTAATTAGGCTAGAGAGGCTTTATTCTGCTGTTGAAAATTAATTGGACCATCTCAGTTTCATGTTTTAGGATCTCATTAGCAGAAGAGCTAACTGGATATTTTTAATTAGAATGTACAGTGTTTGCTAAATATTGATGATACTTGTATGCAGCACATTATCGGGGGCCCGGAAGCTGGTTTCAGCAACGGCGACTTCTCAACGGCCCGTTTCAACAACCCGCAGGGAGTGGTCTGGCTTTCCCCGCACTACATCTACGTCGCCGATACTGGCAATCATGCAATTCGCAAAGTATATTCCGTAAAAAATAGCTAATTAACTTTAATGCCTTTAAAATATTATTGAAATGTAAGATATCATTTGGTTCTAAATTGATACCAAGATGGAATTAATTACTATTTTATAATATACTTTATATTTTTCATTAATATAACTTTGCAAACACTAATAAAATTGATAGTTTTAAACTAATTTCCAATTGATTTATTCAAATATAAATGGTTCTGAATGCCAAATCTAAAATTCTTGATTTTAGTTATTTAAAATCAATTATTTCATTGATTCCAATTGGTGTTTAAGCGCGTTTCCACCGTATACTTCTTAATGATAATACAAAATTAGATTATAAATTATATGATTAACAGCGATAAATTTTGAGAATTTTATTCCAAAAAAAAGATTGACCTCGAGCTTCAGCAAGTTGAGACAGTAGCTGGAACTGGTCTCCAAGGCTCTGACAAAGAAGGTGGCAGATTTGGCACGGAGCAGAGTTTAGCCTCTCCCTGGGACTTGTGCCTCGTATCCAGCACGGGAACCGGCTTGGAATCTAGTGAACCGGATTTGCTGTTGATCGCCAATGCTGGAACGCATCAGATTTGGGGACTCGCTCTTAAGGATCTGAAATGGTGGAAAGGAAGGTAACTGTGGCTGTTGTACCCCAGGGACATCAATTGACTATCCTTCATGTAACTTGATGAACCTGCAATCTATCTTTCTACTTATGTTAGTGAAAAGAAGAACGGGGAGTGTTTTCGAGTAGCAGGAAGCGGCGCTGAAGAAAACCGGAACAACTCGTACCCTCACCGCGCAGCTTTTGCTCAACCCTCGGGCTTGTGCGTTGCCCAGCAGGAGGCTGGACATTTCCTGTACATTGCCGATAGCGAGAGTTCCTCCGTTCGAGTGATGGCGCTATCTGATGGCTCTGTGAAAGCTGTCGCAGGTGGAGACAAGGATCCTATGGTAAAACAACTAGGCGTACAATGACGAGTTTTATGTTAATAGAATTCTGTAAGGCTGTAACGGTAATTCAAATGTAAGTTCAGTTATTTTAATGTACATGACTTGGTTGTTACTGTGAAAGAAGTCGTAGGTGAAGGTGAGAATCCTGCGGTAACTAATTACGAGTATTAATGGCAAGTTATGAAATTTTTTGATGAAGTTTAAGTTTGATAGAATCCTACAGAACTGTAACAATGTAATAACATTAATTTAAGCGTAAATTTATGTTTTATATGTTAAGCTTCGTAGTTCAGTTGTACGCCTAAAATAAACATCTGTTAAGTTTTAAATACGAAGTTAACTACTAAACGCTTTAATTATAATGTAGATTACTTATACTACAGTATATCGTTACAAGTGTATTTGTTATCAAGATTAAGTTAACTTCAAACCTATCGTCTCTATTGTTTTAAAAAAAAATTGCAGAACCTATTTGCATTTGGAGACCGAGACAATTGGGATGATGCCAAGAAAGCGGCCTTGTTCCAGCACCCTCTAGGTGTCGCCTGGAACGCCGAAAAGCAGCTGTTGTATGTTGCGGACTCTTATAATCACAAGATCAAGCAAGTGGACCCCCGAACTAAACAATCGCGGACAGTATTGGGCAATGGGAAACCAGGTTGGAAAGACGGGACCCTTGAAGAAGCTACATTAGTCCAGGTTTTGAAAATGAGACAGTCCTGCCTTTTTACCGCTTCCATCATTTTTAACATCCTTAAGATAATGTATATATATAAGTATCGATATTTTGTACATTTCTGAATGCGTTACTATTGTTAATATATGACATATATTTATTTTAGATGGAATATATATAAATATATTCTTGTAATATAACGTCATGTACCGCAATATTTCTAATTTGAAATATTCAAAATATAATGAGAAAGATACAACTATATTTTGTGTAATTTGGAAACTATGGCATAAGAATAATAATCAAATAATATTTATAAAAGTTAACCAATAGTTAATCATCGCGACTAATAATTCGAATTCTGTACTTAGTTTAATGAACCCGGTGGACTCTGCTTTGACGCGGAGGACAATGCTCTCTACGTTGCCGACACCAACAATCACTGCATCAGGAGGATTCTCCTCGACGAGAACAGAATCGAAACGGTACAAATTCACGCTACGTATTTCTGTTACAGTCCAACTATCTATTATTAAAAACACTAAGTTAAGACACAATCTAGGAAGTGGATTGGTAGCTGATACTTTGTATTGGAAGTTCTGTTAACCTCATTTTATGTTGAAAAGCTAACATTGCACTAATTCAGTTAAATCTATATTTCGTTATTGCATAGTAATATTAATTACGTAA
>JAIQCU010001358.1:0-13765 GCA_022114935.1 Leptestheria dahalacensis
ATAGATAGATAGATAGATAGATAGATAGATAGACATATAGATAGATAGATAGACAAGTACAATCTAGAGCAATAAAAAAGAGGATCTTACTGGGAAAAATTTTAATACTTCTTGCTCCTACACTTTTAAAGATATTGCTTTTTAAAAATATTTAATGTAGAGTTAAGTGCAATGAATGCACTCTTAAAGTTTCATTATAATCGGTTGAATAGCTTTGCTAAAATAAAATTCCAAAGTTTGGAGATTATCATGATAACCGCCATTTCAGGACCCTTTTCTTTTGCTCTGGACTGTACCAGTACTTTGACAGCACGTTCACAGATCATAACGATATACCGCAGCACACAGTCTAATCTTAAATGTTTGAAAACGTTGGTCTCTCAAGAGGAGTAACAGGATCCCGGTTGGGACCCACACTTTGTACAAGTCTGTTTACGTAAAGCGCGGTTTGTGGGAAACTGGGACTTTTCTGCTGTGCGGCCGTTAGCGTCGCACGTACACCCCGATGTTGTTGTATTATGTAACCACTGGTCAATTTCCACTTGATATTCGTGAGAGTTTCTTTTATTTGTCAACCGCTTTCCCAAATGATTATAAGCGAATCCGTCTTCATTACGTAACCCACATTGTCTGCATCTGAAGGTCTCGGAAAGTATTAATACTTTGAATGTGTAGAAAGCGCATATGCGTGTCTACTGTAGTGAATACAACACAGAATCACATGTTGATTATGTAATGTACATGTGTAATACATTACTCTCTTTGTAAGTGAGATGTTGATTCAAAGAGCCTATAGAGTCTGAAGACCTTGTCTATCTGCCAGTCTGTGTCTCTAACTGTCTATCTATCTGTCTATTTATCTATTTGTCTGTCTATCTATCTATCCCTCTGACTGGCTCTCTGTCTGTCTGTCTATCTACTTACCTATCTACCTACCTCATATGACCTAATTATCTATCTATCTATCTATCTATCTATCTGTCTATCTATCTACGTATCTATCTATCTATATCTACCTATCTATCTATCTGTCTATCTAACTATCTGTCTATCTATCTATCTATCCTACCTACCTTTCTATCTGTCGATCTATCTATCTAACTGTGTACCTATCTATCTACCTACCTATCTATTTATCTATCTATCCTACCTACCTATTTATCTATCTACCTATATATCTACCAATCTATCTGCCTACCTAACGTTAACTTACAAGTGGTGACCGTTAATTCATTTCACTCAGGTTGTTGTATGAAATTTACTATTGCAGGCGATAACCGTTGCCACCAATTCGTTTGTTTTAGTTAACACGTGACAGTTTATTCGTAGCTGACAATTTTGAAAGCAAACACGACATGACGCGTTATACACGGTGCACTGAAATTACAATTTGTGAAACAAAAACTCGACAGAAAAAGTTTGTATCACAGACGACGCACGTTGAAGCAGTTTACTGATAAGGCAAGGGTATGATGTTACTTTCCCATTGCTCTAGCTCATTTCTCCGATCATTTTAAAGGCTTCCCATGAAAACGACTAGACGCTGTACAGTCTGGAGCAAATCAAAAAGGGTTCTTGCCGGAGAAAAGTTGATTGCTTATAACTCGCACAGTTATCAAGTTATAGCAGGCCAAAAATTGTCACAAGTAGACTTACTAGTACTTAACTTACTAGTAAAGTTTCATTGGAATCGGTCTGTTAGTTTCTGCAAAATAAAATCCTGAAAATTTAAAATTTTATCATATCCGTTTTGCTGGAGAAAAGTTGATTGCTTATTACTTCTACGTTTTCACAGATATCGCAGCCCAAAAAATACCGCGTATAGAATCAGTAGTACTTAACGTACTGGTAAAGTTTCGTTTAAATCGGTCTGATAGTTTAACCGGCATAAAATCCCAAAGATTGAGATATTACTCAGTTCCCCACTATTCCAGAAAAACCCTTCCTTATTTGCTCTGGACTGTTAGGTCAGATTTTGTGCGTACAACCTCCGTTTGTGTTCAATATGGTGATGACAGCGACTGATTTCCTTGATCGACATCGATGTACATGGGATGGAAAAAAGGCTCGGTGGTCTGGTGTGTGAACTATCCATAACGTTCTCAGCAGGGAACGGTCTCTCTGTCGTCTGAATCGAGTGTTTTATCTTCGCTCTCAGTTATCTGCTAGACGCAAACAGAGAAATTAAAACATATTCAAGACTAGACAGAGGGAAGGGGGAATAACTTTAAAGCCAATGCGAGTGAAATAAAAGTGAATACCTCCTGTTGTGGCACAGCACACGTGTTCGATGTGGGCGGTAGAGAGCCAAGGGGTTGCCGGTAAGGAATCTGTACAATGCCCGTTGTCAGGTCGTTAATTATTCCACTGGCGCTGGAAACCAGCGGTGGCTGCTGCGTTTCCAGCGTCCACTGCAGGTCGTAGATGTAATCAATAACGTGCTGGATAACTTCCAGTTTCGAAACTCGGCGGTCACGTGGCACGGAAGGAACCAGGCGCTTCAGCTTGGAGATGTATCTCTGCACGTCGTCGTGGTTTTTACGTACACCAGAATGACTCTGAGCTGTTCTATCCTCAGCTGCAGTGGTCAGCTCCTCGACTCGATTCATGTTGGCTTTAACCATGTCTGTAGTCGAGTTGGTGCTCCCGTCTTCGACACTCGACTGGAAAACGGTGAATGGACTGCAGGTGTCTTTTATAAGGGAATTGAAGCCCGCCTCTCACGTGACCTGCGGCAACCAATCAGCTGTTGACGTCGCCTCCCGATAAAGACATGCGGACGCGCTATCCGTTTTTGAACTTGACAAGAGAGATGAACTGAAAATTGCTCAAATGGCGACGACTTTTCAATCTGCCGGCGCAATTACCGTCTCTTTTGATGGCTCGCGGAAAAGACAATGCAGCAGTTCTGCACACAGGCCGCGTCGCTTGTTACACAATAACTGTAATTCCGCAAAGCAATTAACTCGAGCTGCGCATTCCGTATTCACAGAGCTGAAGTATAGCGGTAGTTTGAACTGATCTAGACGATAAATGAGAAAAAGAACTCACCTGGAACTGTAATACTGTCGACTGAAAGTATGTGAAAAGATGTGTGGAAAACACCACAAGATTGCAGAAACAGGCAGGACTTTTATGGACATTTGAGAGAGATACGCTTGGGAAGCTTATGCATACAAAATAAGACAAACTTTCATTTATGGACGCAGTGCCATATTGGGTAAAAGTAAGAGGGTATAAGAAACAAGTCAACAACACGCCGTCTTCCTGTCTCGAGCTGAATCATGCTGTGGAAAACCGGTAGCGTCGAACCCGTTGCCCTTTTACGTACACTGGAAAACCTCGGTGCGCGCATGTGAAGCAACGTCTTGTCTTTCTACGACTAGGTTTATCGGGGTGTAGCAAGGATTCATTTGAGAATTACGGTTATAAGCAGCGCCACTAGGGAAAGAGTTTAACCATGACTGTCGAAGGTATAGTCCGGCTATTACACTCGTATGATACTTCGATGATATTGTAACAATCAATCAACAAAGTCCACAATTAAACTAAAGTAGTGCTGCGCATATGATATGGATGTTATCTGTCTATCTATCTGCCTATGTCTCTATCTGTATGTCATCTGTCTATGCATCTATCTGTCTGTCTATCTATCTAACTATTCGGCTATCTAGCTGTCTATCTACCGACTTGACAACCTATCTGTCTACTTCTCTATCCATCTATCTGCCTACCTGTCTGTCCGTCTATCTATGTATACCTATCTATCTATCCATGTATCTATCTATCTGTCTCTGTCTGTCTGCCCATCTCTCTATCTATCTGTTTGTCTATCTATCTATCTATCTTTCTACCTGCTCATCTACTTACCTATCTATCCATCTACCCATCCACCCATTCACCCATCTATCCAATCTATCCGTCTATCCATCTATCCATCTATTTACCTATCTGTCTACGTCTGTCTTTCTGCCTATCTATCTACCAAGTTATCTATCTATCTATCTATCTGTCTGTCTATTCTTACCTACCAACCTATCTTTCTACCTATTTATCTATCTATCTATCTATCTATCTGTCTGTCTTCTTCCCTACCAACGTATCTGTCTACCTATCTACCTATACATTGATTTTTAGAAACAAGCATGAATTAGTTTCAATTACTAGAACCTAGAAGTCGTTAAGATAGGCGAATACCTTAATTGAATTCGTATATATACGCTTCCCACAAGGAGTTGCCAGATTCTTCTATTTCGGTATATCTATCCATCATAATTTGCGCTTTGTTGGAGCAAGTCCACAGTTTTTAGGAATCTTTTACTTGGAGTTTTCTCATCAAGGGGCCGCGAAAAACGTGTGCGTGTGAAAGTTGCAAACTGCCAGAGACAAGAAAGCGCCCCCCAAAGTTACCCCCATTT
This sequence comes from Leptestheria dahalacensis, assembly GCA_022114935.1. Taxonomy (NCBI): domain Eukaryota; kingdom Metazoa; phylum Arthropoda; class Branchiopoda; order Diplostraca; family Leptestheriidae; genus Leptestheria; species Leptestheria dahalacensis. Next base: position 4,419 of record JAIQCU010001358.1, read on the forward strand.
TCCCACCTTTTGTGGCTTCACTGCAAAGATAAAGCTGAATTGTTAAAACAATAAAAAGGAGCAGATTAGATTCGGTCATTACAATGATATCACAACTCGGTCTGGGGCCGTGCAAGAAGCGTGGGAACCTTGCATAAACAAGATCTAATCTCTTTGCATCGCCTTGTTTATTCGTTTAGAGCTTTCGACTGTCGTATACAAGGACGTGCCTTATCTACAAGTTTTATCCAAGTGCAAAGTGAAGTCTCAAGTCAAACTACCATGTCCAGTGTTTCGAAACCCCACGAAATCTGTGTATCTATCTATCTATAACTATCTGTCTACCTAACTAACTGTCTATCTATAGTCTGTATTTGTCTATCTATCAGTCTCTATCTATCTGTCTGTCTGTTGTCTGTCTGTTGTCTGTCTGTTTATCTGTCTATCTATCCGTCTATCTATCTATCTATCTATCTGTCTATCTATCTATCTATCTATGTATCTATCTATCTATCTATCTATCTATCTATCTATCTACCTGTCTATCTATCTATCCATATTTCATCTATCTATCTATCTATCTATCTATCTATCTGTTCTTCAACATTGGATGAGAAACTTCTGGAGAAACAAAATATCCACCCTAGTTTTCGGGCAGTATCTAGCCCACGACTACACATTGCATTTAAGGAAATTTTCTTTTTGCTCTTAAGATTGGAAAACTACTTTAATTCATTGTATTTAATTCGCCCAGGTTTTCCGACATTGTACAAGTTGATATTCCAGCCGACAGTCGAACAACACAGAATATTGAACGACAAACGTTACGTCATACGAGTAATTGCAAACCAACCTTCCAGTGAAAAATTAGGAATCCGACCTCAGGCTGCACACATTGAAATTCTCCACGTTGACTGAGTCTTATGGATTTGAATATAAGGTTAATAATAATATAATCACTTCTTGTATATACTCCAAGGTATTGGAAAAGCGGACCACACCTCAAGCGGAATTTTTAATTCAAGTCCGTGGCAGTTCACCAGCAGTAGGGGAAGTCTTTCAGTTGAATGCGATTATAGCAGTCGGCCACCCACGAGTTGCATATAGTCGGAGTATGAGGTAATAAAATAGAGCGCAGCGCTTCTCCTTATATGTCAACCGGGCATATGGGCAAGTTCATGAAGGATCATTCGCTTCGTGAGAGTACGAGTCGCTTCATTTGCATAGGTTTCCCAAGAACGCGATGGAGATACAGGACCTCACAGACTCGGTACATCCATCGACGGTGGAGCTTAGGGCAATGCTGACAACATGTTGTTGGTCGCCCACCCTTACTCGCACCCGAGTAGAGATGTCACACACACTCTTCTTTACAATGTGCCTTGATGCTAATGAAGGTTATGCCAGACTCCTTTTCAGGTGTGACAGTCCGAGGTATAGGCGACCTTAACAAGCATACACTGTGAAGACGAGTGCAGTCCAGAGCACAATAATAGGGCAATTTACTAAACTTTAGGATTTTATTGTAGCCAAACTAACAAAACGATTCAGATGAAACTTTAGCAGCATATTAAGTACTTATAGATCTATAAGTGGTATTTTTTGGAGTAGGATATCTTTGATAGTTCGGGAGTAATCAGCAGACAAAGTTTCCTCGGCAAGGACCCTAATTTCCCTTTTACTTCAAACTCCCAAACTGTGCAGGGCGGGTGCCAAGTGGGGGGTCGGTTGTAATGCCGAGGGAGGTGGCCTGCAGCGTCTCAGGTGCAGAGCCGCCAGTCTGTCGCCAGACCAAGCCCGGCCAGAAACCGGCCCGGCCAAAACAAATTCCCCAGATACACAACCCCGATACACAACCGCAAGCCTTTTTGCCTATTCACCCGGTGCGTAAATGGAGTGCCGATCCGAGTTTATTCACGATGCATATATCAGCGGCATTCTTTCCAAAGCCTTCCCTCCTCTAACGCCACATGGAACTTGGCTGCAGCCAACCGCGCGCGTGATCAAACCGCCAGATAAACCTTTCGCCATCAAAGATCTCCACGACGATGGATCTGAAAGCATCATCCGCAAATGATTTACCTTCACCGTGTGTAAAAGAGTTTACACTCAGTGTGTTGATCATCAGTGCCAAAGATTCAAGCTGTTTACATACGTGTGCTATGCCACCATAAACATAACGCACTTACTGAAGAAGTTGAAACACTACAGGGGGTTTTATGTAGTATGACGTCAAGTCACGTGACTCTTCATAAGGTTTCGTAGGCTCCAATACACAATGATATTAACTATCACTGAGGATATTTTGCACTATTTTGAAATTTTTCGGTATGTAACCATCCATCCATCCATCCATCCATCTGTCTGTCTGTCTATGTGTCTATCTCTCTAACTACCTATCTATCGATCGCGGTCCACCCGTCTACCTATCTATCTAACTATCTATCTATCTGTCCGTCCATCCATCCTTCCATCCATCCATCCCATCTATCTATTTGTCCATTCATCCATCCTTCCATCCTTCCGTCCATCCATACATTTATCTATCTATCTATCTATCTATCTAGCTATCTTTCTGACCATCCATCCATCCATCCATCCATCCATCCATCCATCCATCTATCTATCTATCTATCCATCCATCTATCTATCCATCCATCCATCCATTCATCCATCCATCTATCCATCCATCTATCCATCTATCCATCTATCCATCTAACTATATCTAACTATCTATCTGTCACCATCCTTCCTTCCACTCATCCATCCACCCGTCTAATAGAAGTTTGAAGACATGTTGTGTGAATCAGACATTTTTACTACTATCCACACATCACGAGTGAATTACCCGTTGAAAAACCTGGATGGCAATCGTTAAATTCCTTTTTAAACTCACAGACTTGAAACTGGTACAAGCCAACACAGCGACACACCACTTACTTCTTTTGGCGAGCAAGACAGCCTCCTTAATAGCAGCAGCAAGATATTGTTACGAGGGGCAATTAATGCATAGCCAACGTTCCATATGGCATATCAGCAGCACCATATGATCAATACGCATTCTTCGGTCATCTAGCCAGATAGGAAGCCTTTCAAAGGAATCTCATAATTAGAGAAGCATTTCTCGCATGCCAAAGGATCACGCTAGCGGTAAACGTATATTGTTCACTAATGCAACCACTCGCCGTCCTAATATGTTTCACATAATACAGCCGTATTCTATGCCTGGGAGTTCAAGTGTGTGCAGTAGGGCAACCCCTGCCTCTGGTCTCGGTAATACACAGCCCTTTGCAGAACGAAAAAGTGTAGCGCGACATACCTCTCGTGGGAAAGAGCCGTGAGAAAATCTCCGTCAACAGCTGCACCTTGAAAAACGCTTTCAAAAAGCAGCCAGGGACCCCGTCATTCAAGTCACTCCCTATCGGTCGCTCCAAGAGGACAGTCCTGCTGCTGGTGAGAATGGTGAAAGCTCAGTCTCTTCAGATTGCCTCCACTGACGTTAAGATGAGGAGAGAAGAGGTTCAAGAGATGCACTTGTATCTCAGCAAACTGAAGACTCTCGTACCCAATATGCCGAGGAATCGGAAAGTCTCCAAAGTGGAAGTTATCGAGCACGTCATTGATTATATCTGCCATTTGCAACTGGCACTGGACAACAACCAGCGAATCAGTCTCCAAGTCAACAACAACAACAGCGACTCCTGTATCAACAACAATCTTCCGAGGACGGGACGCCAGCCCCTTCACGTAAACAACGGTCAAAGCATCAACGAGGTACAGCTATAATTCATAACTTAACTCTAATTCCACTCCTGGCTTGTGATTTGCCCTCAGGCTAAATGCATCACATTCAAATTTTTCACAGCGTAACAACTTAGAGCCAAGAACCCAACTTGTATATAACCTGTTGAACCAAAGTGAACCAATGTCGCTTGATTTCAGGTCGGAAAATGATGTCCACATTGAACTGGAAGACCACGATGCGACAACAGTTGCAGTCATCTGTGATAAAATATTCCACGGTATACAACCCATCAACTGAATGTATAAGAAGTAATAAAAATTGGTATGTTTAAGCTGCGCCTGGTATCAGCACGAAGGAAATAAAATTTATTGTCGTCCAATGTTTCCGTCTTCTTACTGTTCATTTGAAATACGATAGCGTCGTGATAAGCCGCGTGGAAATCTCCGGCTGTAAAATTTGATATCGCTCATCAGATGTCCAAAGTCGGGGCAGAGAGAGCCAACGGCGGTGCAGGTGGCATTGTTTTCCACGATAAACAAAGTTTAAGAATTTCTCGACGGAATCGCAACGGTTACACGCGCACGATTCAAAGCAGCATTCGGTACTTCCTGTTTCAGACGGACTTAAAACGGACGCGTCAAGATTTTTTTCATCGACCAACGGAAAATATAAAATTCAGTCTAAACCTGACCGGTTTGACGTGCGTAATGCTCATTTGTGTTAAAGAGGGACCTCGATTGTTCACGAACGACACGGTCTGCAATAGTACACCGGAAATCCTTTCATGCTTGGAGAAAAACACACAGTTGCACGTGCAACTTTCACAGAAACCTTCTTAAATGACCAGAACTTCCCAAGCGGATCGAGATTCTTTTAAAAATGCACGTGAATCTCCCATCCAGCTTTCCCACATGTCCGTATATAGGGCCTACACGCACTTCAGTCTACACCAATAAGAAAGCGTTCTTACCCGGGGAAAAGTTATTTGCCTTTTGCTCCCACATTTTCAAAGGTATAGCAACCCAAAAAATCCTGAATACTGATCTACTAATACTTAATACACTCTTAAAGTTTCGCTGAAATCGGTTCAGTAGTTTTGCCAAAATAAAATCCTTAAAGTTGCAGATTTCATACACAAGACCGTCAAGATGGCGGACACTTCTAAATGCGTAAGCCCTATAGCAAAACATGGCAACCCGTGGCAACCAGCCGGTATTCAGTGCATCTTCCTGACAAACAGGCTATTTGCTGTAAGCTTTTGGCTTGATTACATAGAGGATCAAGAACCGCGACCCGGGTAGCTATTGAAGAAGCGATTTTCACCCCGCGGTCTCGGTGCATAAACACCCAGTCGCGGCTACAACGGCGAACAGGTGAAAGACGCGGAAGTGGGCCTCAAAGAATTCGCCTTCCACCGAGGGGTGAAATTCGTCCACCTAGTTTCAACTCCGGTCCCCTTCGCGTGTACTTTCAACTAGAGGTTCTTCCTAGTTTCCATTGCATTCCGTGCCTACTGAAGCAAGCAACGCAAGGGGCGACTCGGGTACAACACGCCCACAGCAGAGGGTTAATTTTCGCAAATTTCAAACTGCATTTGCATAAGCTGGCTTCGTAGGTAAGGTTTATATTCCAGCAGAAAAGCCGAGGAAATTAAAAATTCCTCAGGTGTGAACACGAGATAGTGAAACTGCTCGTGAAAATGTCACAGGTGAGTTAAGAATGAAGTTTCCAGTGCAGGTGCACGCCAGACATGCTGGCGCCGTTTCTCCCCCTTGGCCCCACGGCACTTGTTGCATTCCGATAGGAGACGCTATCTTACCAGCCAATCACATCCTCTCTTTAATCTGACTTCTCATTAATGTAAACCGCCAATTAACGTTCCAATAGCAATAGCTAGAGAAATATGGAATAGGTATTTTTCACTAATGCAAAATAATGCAAGAACATGAAGTAAAGTTGTCTATTGCACCGCTAGATGGCTATAGCTTTCAAAGGGGAGGGGGGCTAATCGAATGTTGGTATATTAAGAATTGATACAATAGGAATTTCGCTGGATATAGACGAAGAGTTGATTGAAGCTTCAGCAGGCGGTTGGTCATTGACCCATCGCTCATTCCTTGCGCTTCTTCTGCGAGTTCTCCTGTTGAGTTTCGAACATCCCGATTAAAAACGATTCTGAACATTTGAATAGAATTTGAAACTCGCCTTCTGAGCAAGGATAATCAAGATGCGCCTGAAAATGTTGACAAAGTCGATGAACAGATCGACGGCGTGCCTCACGTAGTCCCTGTCCCCGAGGCGTCTCTTCTCGATGATCAGCTGGGTATCGTACAGGACGAAACCGCACATGACAGCAAGTCCCAAATACAGCTGAGCCTGTAGGCATTCAGAACAATAGCTTAGGATAAGTCCCATCATCAGTAAGTTTTATTAGCCATACTTGGAATAGAAGATATGATCCAATGAAGATGTTTGCCAAAACGAGGATGCTCAGCAGAGAAAATGCAGAGAGCAGGGGACCTCCGATCATCAGATACTGACCGCGGGGCGACAAGAGCGCGCACATCGAAAAGCACCCGAAGATGACTGACGTCCCAAGGAACCCGGTGGCAAGTATAGCAGGGTTGACGTAGAGCACCATTTCAATAAGCGGGCCGAGTCCCAGACCTGCAAGACACAGCGTTAGCAACAGCGTTATAGTACATTGATGATTTCAGCACACTTACCTGTGCAAAACGCAAAGCCTAGTAAAAGTCCAAGACGTTTCGTTCCATTCTTGCCATTGTCATCTGGAACAGCAATCAAGGCAAGGAGAAAACCAATGGCAAGCAGAGACGTCAGGAAGTTCCCCGACAAGATGTTGGTGAAAACATGGACGTAAGCTCCTACAGCTGCTGCCAGCATCGACATCGTCAGGGCGGCGTAAACCCGCTTCAAGTGTTCCTGGACTGGTGGCTCCCTATGAGAAATAAAAAGGATGAAATTATGCCCGTTTACCGCAGACTCCACAGTGGTTAACGATAACACCTCAAGTTTATGTTAGATGATAACCTACGATTGATTCTTATTGAGCAGAGTTAGCTCCTCAAATAGTTTCTAGATCAGCTTATATAAAGCCGTTACTACCAAGATACAAAAACAACTTACAGCTGCGAATTAAAAGTTCTCACGAAGTTGTCCATCGAAAATCTCGCTCTTGGAGACTGAGTCGCCATTATTAATGAAGTGACTGAAATTTCCACGTCCAGAAAGCAGAGTAATTGGCAAATCTGTTCAGGTCTCGAACGTTTGTTGTGGTAATATATGACGTGACTGACGAAATGTTTTGGTTGCATCGTAAGGTGTGTTTAGGGATCGAGCTGACCCTCTTTTAAGGACACGTCAGTGTAATCCATCTCGAAATTTCTCGAAACTGTTTAGAATTAAATTCCTTTTTAAAAATTAATTACATCGATTGCAGTATTCTCTTAATATTTTCTAATATTGTAATTACTATAATCTAATTACTGATCGAACTCAAGCTCTTAACAAACTTACGGTTGACAATGTATTTTTATAAATTCGAATATACACAGTATGTTAATTTACTTCATGGGCTTTGCATTAATTATCGTAAATAGTAGCTAAACCGTAAATATTGATGCCGTATTATAAATGTACGATGTAATGTGATCGCCCACGTGCAAGCTTCACGAAACAGCCGCAAGATGACTTCAGGTTGTATAAATATCAGTCCCCCATTTGTTGGTTAGCTCAACAGGAATTACACGTTAATTAATAAATGTTACTAACGATTATATTAAAAGTGAATACGAATTATTTCTCAATCTGAAATAGTCCAAAAACATAGGAGAAAAAAGGTAAAAAACATTCCCATACCGGGAGTCGAACCCGGGCCTCCTGGGTGAAAGCCAGGTATCCTAGCCGTTAGACCATATGGGATATGTTAAATGTATTCAAATAGTTAATCTTGATTACCAGTAGAAAGCAGATAAGCAGATCGAACTATTTAATACCAGAAAAGACCTTTTGATAGAAAGATATTCAGCCTTTTATTAAGCCGTGATTCAGTAATAAAAGTAAGCTCTGTAATGACGGGGTACTTCTCACACAGCACACAGACAGAGCAATAAACAGAAATCTGCATAAAAATAATGGGGGAATCACACGACACGACTGAGAGTGGGCTCAAAAAATCACATCCTTCACAAAGGCAATTAGTCCAGGGATAACTGTCTGAAACACTACAATACTCGAAAGGTTAAGTGAGGTAGCCTCACTCGGCTTGTCGTGAACACAGCGGCTGTTTTACAACATGTAGGATCTTTCCTCCAACCCTTTACCAAATTTTACAATATCTACATTGCTTATTTTATAAACGATCCCCCCTGTTGACTACGTAGCGTCTGTAGATAATGCTGATGTATATAGCGAGTAGCAGGAACACGAACACGTCATCGAGAAGACCCAGTATCCCGAAGACAGCTTCCGGTATGATGTCCAGCGGGGATACGAGGTAGGTGATAGCTGCTACGAGACACAGGATAATGCGGATGCGGAACATGAAAACGATGCCACCGACTGAAAAGAACTCGTTCCACAGATGGCGTAATAAGGTAGGAAGATCACGTACGTAATCCAGAATCTGTTGGAATGCAATATAGTTATTTTACGCTTAACTTAATTTAAAGGTTACAACACAAGATGGAAACGGAAGTATTACAGGTCTGGCTTCTCCTGAGAACCTCCTGTTGTAGTTGCCAATTTCTCGCTGAATGGTGTTTCTCTGTGTGATGTCTTCCATCTCGGCCGAGTTGAGTTCGCTCTCCGAGAAACACTGGAACAGGATCGTAACCTAACAAAATATTTACTGAGTCATCATTTGCTTAAAACCCAGATCCCGAAATTACCCGCTGTCGACAGATAGGACATCGTACCGCCCCGAGCCAGTTGCCGTGGTTCCAATAGGCAATCATGCAGCGTCCTATGAATCAACTGTTGTTCGCACTCTTGTTTATCTGTCTCGAAACAGTACCATACCGCAATATATGTGTCCACAGTTGGTCTCGATGGCGTAGTTAATCTCGTTGAGGCACACGGGGCATTGGTTCCCTGAGCTGAACGTTCTTCGCGGCATCGTAGTTTCTCCCGAGTCTGATGAGCAAAATTATATTAAGTCATAATTGCACTTTAACACCTCTGACTACAATGCTTTCTCTAAGTTATACAAGAGGTATTTGTGAGGTGCAAATACGCTACGCATGTGAATGAAATCTCGTTGACTTACGACTGCGTACAAACCTGTAAGCGACTCTCGGGCAGAATTGACAGCAGCTCTTTGGTCAGGATGCACGTTCATTTGTGGGTTGGGGTGCCTGAACAATACAAATTCACAAACGCGACACCCAGTTTTAATTCAAATCTACCATCAATATAAATGTAGAAACCAAACCTGAAGAAATAAAAGGCAGCTGCGACAAAAGTTGCTGCGACAAGTGCAAAGGTGACTAAAACTTCATCTCCAATTCCTTCCACCGAAGAATCGCTACGTTCAAACATAATAAATAGATATGTGGCGTTCTTATTTTAGGGTTATTGTAAAATTACTACAAAAGGGGGGGGG
>JAIQCU010001359.1:0-21992 GCA_022114935.1 Leptestheria dahalacensis
CTGGAGAATCCACAACGTATTCCACGTCTCTCTCCTCGAACCCGCTAAGGATTCTGAAATTCCTGGTCGTGTGACGCCTCCTCCTCCACCAATTCAAGTAGATGGCTTTCTACAATTTGAGGTAGAGGACATCCTGGATTCCCGGCTCCGTTACCGTCACGGCCAATATCTAGTAAAGTGGGCTGGATACCAAGTTTCTGAAGCCACCTGGGAACCGCATGAACACGTTGACCATCTCACAGATCTTCTGCGATCTTTTCACGCAGCGCATCCTAAGAAGCCCGGCCCATGGATCAAACTGCCTGGCGTCCGGAGTCCGCCGTGTGAGAGGGGGCAACTGTCATGAAATTGCTACAGTGTTCCGGAATATTCTTTGAAAGTGTATATAATACTAGATATGTATAGAAAGTCCCAGAATACTTGAAGACCGTAGAGCGTTCCGGACCGATCTTGCCTTTGTAGAAATTTCTAGGTTATTCTCTTGGGTATATATACCTGGGCACTCTGGCCTGCTAAGCCAGAGTGTTAATCACTTAGACCGAGAGAAGTTCTCTGTACACTAAGTGTCAACACAATACAAATTCTGTTCTCGGCAGCAGACCTGTCTTCTGTTTCTGTGTCTTGTCTGGTCTCGCCTGGTCTTGTCTGGTCTCGCCTGGTTATCCTAGTTTCTCCGTTCCTGACAGTTCGGTAGTTGACGAGGATGTGGTTCGCTGTATTTTGCACACGAGTTTGAATCATGGTGATAGTCTGCTAATTTTTTATTGTTGCGTTGAAGTATTCCAATTTCGTCGAGAACTTTGGAATAACAGCTGTTTTGGTCTCAAGCTAGTCACTCGCGGCCCTTTCTAATTTAACTTTCCGCCTGAAGCGCTTTGAATTCCACGGACTCTCTGACGGAAGCATCTGGCAGCGTAAAGCTCCGGCATGGAGAAAATCTGGCGTGGTCCTAGGAACTTTCCGAACAACATCCACAGAAGCTGATCCAGATTGATAGAAAGAAATATGTATTAGGGAAATAAACGTCAATTTGTCGCTATCTTATTTAGTAAGAAATGTTCATTACCAAGAGTTCTTTTGCCAGTTGTACCAGAAGTAGCACGCTTTGAACAACCCAAGTTACCGTCAGTTGAACTAGTTGGATTTTGCAGGTTAATGTTTATTGCTGCAGAGGTCACGACGCCATCGTTTGCTGGTTGTCCGCCTGACAAAGACTGTGTAGCTGTATCCGAACTCTCCAGTTCAAGAATCGCGTCTTCTTCCGCGGTTTCGACGTCGGAACTAGCAGACATACCCTGGTGAACTAAGGGAGCCGTACTCAGTTCAGAACACTGATTTTCTTCCAGAGCAGTAGTAGATTCCGCAGTCTTTTCAGCAAAATTATTTTCGTGAGAAACACTAGCACCACTGGCACTGCGTTTGCCGCCCTGAACAAAACGTCGCATATCCAAGTACTGGCTAGGATTAGCTGTGACGATCCGGTGATCAGTTTTAATATGTCGAATGAAGTCTGCGATTTTCCAATTTCCCCTGCTATCTTTTGGGACATTTATGATAACTGACTTGTACCTGAGGCACTTGACTGAACCTCCTTTGGGCAGATTCCTCGGGTAAGAAGTCAGCTGCCGTGTGCTCAACTGGTTTCTTGGTATTTTCCAGCCAGGCATGAAAGGTCTGCTCGATGGATTTGTTCTGCTGCTTAGAACCAGATGAGGCAGCTGAATTTTCTGCATGTACGACAAAGCAAGGCATGTTGCTTTTTCCTGCACCCCGCCTTACGGTAGTTTTTTGGTTTTGGTGGCTCAGAGTAGAGGTACCTACGTGTCGATTCATAATGTTTCCGGATATTTCACTAGCTTTCATCAAGAGCTGTCTCTCTCTAGGCAAAAATAAAAAAAAATTTCTGGAAATTCAAAATACACAGGTCCAAACAACTGAATTTTCTGCTCTGTAGATAGTTTGGTGGCAAGTTTTGTGGCAAACACAGTAGAAAAGATTTCTTGAATTTCTAACAAGTTGTCTTCGTTAAGGCCAGGCAGACTCCAAAAGCAATTGTAACCCATCTTCTTAAGAATGTTTCGAATATGGCAAGGCAACTGTAAATTATAATCTTTCTAGAGTGTCATGTAAATACTGTTCTCAACTTCGTCAATCACTTCGGCGTCTGACTCCTAATCACTTTCTTCAGTTTTGGATGATTCGTTGGTTTGAAAAGCATCCTTTGTGTTTTTTTTTTTGTGCTGATTGGAAATGAAAATTAGCCCCTTATCCAAGAATCTGTCTTTTGGTCGCTTGGTTGTCGTGGATTGAATTAATCATGCTTTTGATAAAATTTTCATTTCTGACAGAGGCTATCGAAGACTTGGGTGACGAGTCCGTTTCACCGTCAACCGACCATGAGGGTGATAATCCTATGGACCTTTTGGAAACTTTCTGGTATGAAAAAGATGGAATAACCTCAAAAGCAGTTCAGATATTCCAATTTGGTATCAATCGGCACTTTCTGTATAGCTAAATCAAACCTGGTGTATTTATATAGCTTGACCTCGAATGCGATATGGCGAATACCTTTATCTTCGGTTGCGAGTCAGATGTGGATAGACTTTCAAAAGGAACTACATGCGCCATACCTTTACAAGTGTCTACAGGAACCCAGACAGAAGAGGCTCGGCTCACTCGCGACATGCAAGTAGGACCTAATACCCCGATGGATGACTATGAAGTCTGTGAGGGAGCAAACCATTTTCGGGGCTTCCCAAGCGTAGAATGAGGAAGCTATGCTGGCAATGTGTGGGTTTCCGTCACAATGTCTCTGATTTTGCTAGAGCCTTTGAAGAAATGGATGTGCGTAGTGACACATGAGAACAAGTTAATGATATCTTTAACAAAGTTGAAGCATGGGCTTCCCTTTCTTGCAATAGCTTTGTATTATGGAATTCACAGGACCACGGCGGCAAGGATTTCAACGAAGTTCTGGAAACGCTAAGCAACAAGTTTTGGAATTGTATCTTCTGGCCAAGCCGTTTTGCAGTTCAGGAAATGAGTTTTCGACAGAATTTCCCTGACTGTAGTGCCATTCGGGACTGTATCGAGATTTCTGCAGAACGACCACTAGCCGTGGAAGAGCAGACCTTTTTTTTCTCATAGTATAAGGAAGATTCACGGCAAAATTTCTTATTGCCATATCTCCCAGTGAGTTCATTTCTTTTGTTTCAAGTGCCCATGGAGGAAGATCTACCGACTCGAATATCACTGTCGATTCTAATCTTTTGGAGCTTGTGGAGCCTGGTGCGTGATACTTGCCGATAGAGGTCTCCCCCAAGTTGAAAATTGTTTACAGACAAAGCAAGTTCTGCTTGTGATGCCTCCATTTGCCAATAAAGATGAAACACAAATTCAGTACCGCATAACATTGCAAGCGTGAGAATTCATGTAGAAAGAGTTATTGGGTACGTGAAACGTTTTAGAATCTTGAAAGATGCCAGTATTGATTGGCTTCCACGCCTAGATGCCATTTTTAGAATTTATTGCGTTTTAACAAATATGGGTAGCCCTATAGTGCCTTCGTAAATCATGCCTTCCAATTCTCCAGTTATTATGTGTTGATCTGAAGAGAGATCAAGTAGCTAAATACAAAGAAAATAGTGGGAAACCTTGGTCTTTCAAGTATGATGGTATTTATTTTAGTCTTGTTTCTTTTTTTACTACGCTTTAATCACATTCAGAATCAGGTTGGTCGCCTTCCAAGACTAACTTTGGCAGGTAAGTATCGACATAAATGCTCTCTCTGTCTTAGGTACTACGCTGCTTAGGAAAGCCTCGTCTCGATTAACATTTACCATTCAGGGATGAACAAAACAAAGTGGCAGAGACTTAAATTAAGGATGTACATTGAAGTCTGGACCTGAGTGTAGTACATGTGATTGGGATTCAACTGCAAAGACCCGTCTTTGGCAAATAGATAAGGTGCATACGCTTCCGCTTGGTCGGTACTCAGCGCAGGACGAAGGACACTTTACTAATACTAAAATGGGTTCCTCGCTCCAATCCGGAGGATTCAGATAGATGAACTCGTTTGGACTGCAGCACATCCAAGGCTTAGATTCCTTATCACCAAGCCACAGGAGACGACATGTCGCTGCACTGCTTGCGCATTATGTTTCATGGCATGTGGCCCAGTCTTTTTGTCGTATTCCGTACTCTGACTGGAAAAGGGCTTCAACTTCAGAAGCGAAGTGACCAATGCTTGGATGTTCCGCTTACGGATTTAATGCGGTGTGCTGCTGTGTTGCGCGAAATCGGAAGCCGTCTCTGTTCATCCCACAGCATGCTGTCGCTTTGGTTTCGAGTAAAGTAGCACATTCCAAGTACATCCTGTTCGAAAACCTTGATGGATGAGGAGAAAAACTGATTATCTGCAGCTGACAATTCCACCTGAAATATATCAAGTGTTGTTAAAGGCAACCGGAATGAGACATTGACAAGCAATTAAACAGCATGCCTCTTTCCTCTTCCTTGTGGTGGATGTAGAAGCAGAGTGTAAGGAATCATAACTTGTGTGGATCCCAAACGCTCCCTGCCTCTCACCGATTCCAACTAATGATTCTAGGGATGTTACGCTGAGTCGCTTGCACGACGACGTCTTTCAGCAGGTCAAGCAGCAGTGGGAAGACAACAATTTTTTTTAATTCCGAAGTAGCTTCTGCAATAATCTTTTTGATTAGGGAAGATTCAGTGTTCCCATATTTCAGCATTTCAGGATATGGCACTGTTGTGTTGGAATGCCGACTTTGAGGGGTAAAATCTCAGACACGTTTCGCTTGGCTGTATTCTTTCCGGAGTGCTACTGCTGGCTTTCCCCACTGCTGCTCAAAACTAGATTTGGAAGTGGACGGCACGTTGATTGCATTTATCACAGCAGCCATGTGTTTGCAGATTTAGTTCCCCAGTTCCCCGCTCGGCAAGTGCAGAGATATTCGGTAATCCTGCGATCAGCTTTGATAACCTAGACATAAAAGTGTTTATATAAACACAAAATTCATTGCGACTTTTTCATTTCCAATATTCTTACTTACCTTAAAAGTAACTGCAACTGAAGGTTCTCAGGCATTTGTCTGCCTCAAAACTGAAGCCCAGTTAAAAATCTGTGATGTGCACCATATGTGCTTACATTAGTACTTCTAAAGAAGCTACTTTACTGCGGGAAATATTGGCAATGAAACTGCACAGTTTATTGAAAAATAATTGAACATGGAGAAGTAAGAAACGGTACGAAAGGAAATGGACCCTCCGCTCGATGACCTTTGATAGTGGTTGGCCTATAAACGGCAAACTTTGCCCACAAGTTATTCAGTGCTTCAAAATATCGGACAGTTACTCAATTATTTGGCTTTGTTGGCCTGCTTGGTAGCATTATGGAACTTTTGCCGAATTCCTTCGTATATTGGCTTCAGGAAGCAGTGAACGTCTACGCAGCCTTTATCCGGGCAGACGTGGCCGAATTGTGCTTTTGTCAGTTTCATAACAAAGTCTGGAATGAGAATTAGGAAACTTTGTCAATGGGTTCAATTACTAATTAATTTGATCAGAATTTGCGGCTCCATAGGGGACTTGATTGTAGAACCCTTCAAACATCGAGTGCGCATGTAATCTTTGTCCAGGACAGCCGCCATTATATCCTGCACGATTACAGCAGGATTCTTTCTCTTCGCTAGCTTCGCCGCTTCTCCTAAGCTATTCATGATTTTTTCCATGGCATCGCTCGGCAAACTGAAGCTTTATGCTGTATATCAAGTAGAATATGAGAGAAAAAAAAACAGAGGAAGAAGTTTCAGCACTAATGACCGTTTCACTGCGGACGAGAACTAGGATTGAGAGCGCCGTGACGTCTGTTGTAGCACTTGAAACGGGCTGGCACTCCAATATTTCGTCAGCCGAGGGCTCATCGTTAACAGGAAATCCATGGTGATCGTTTGTTCCCGCCTTGGTGACCACCGGAGGGGTAGCCTGTCAAAGAAAAAAAAGTTTGCTTGCATTTTAAATATATTCGGCCAAATTTGAGTTGAAACGAACGTAAATGACCAGGATGATTCAATCGCCTACTTTCTGCAATAATATCATAGCGCTGATAATGTGCATTTGCTACCTCTGTGTCTAGCAAGAAGGCAAAGTAAAAGCACCATAGGGGGTCTGCTTTCGAATAGCATAAATCTGTAACAATAGTAGCTTACATTGCCAAGGTGTCACTCGAGAGCAGCCTGGAGAAGAACTATTGGCGGCACACAATGTCTGCAGGCGGTGAAGAATTCCCTTGTTGTTTAAGGCAACTTCACTCAAGTCGTTGTTCAATGCGGCATAGCACTGGTGTACATAAGGAAGCATTAGGCCAACGAAAAATTTTTTTAATTTAATTAATTTATGGGATCACGTTGAAAAGGCGGCCTCATCTTCATTTCGTAGCACCACCTGCCCTAGCTTTGAAGAAGTCTACACGGGAAATGAATATAAAAAACAGGCCTTAACGGGGGATTACGATTTTCCCGCTCATTCGATATCGACAGTAGCCCCATATTCAACTCGTCATCCTTTTCCATCTGGCCAGTACTGTGCACAATCAATGAATTACCTTTCCACAAAAAGTGACTTTGCAATTCTTCATAGCATCTGGTCTAGTACGTCGAAACCCAGCAAAGGAAACCTTTTACTGAAACCCTTTGTGGACGACTTGGTCAAGCTCGAAAGAGATCGGTTTGAATGGAAGGGCCCTGATGGATCCTTACGACGGTCAAAAGTGATCTGCCTGACCGGAATACGTGACGCCCCTGCTAGAGCGCTTGTTGCCAACAGAAAACAATTCAACGATTATTATGGATGTGAGGCGTGCGAACACCCCTGGCGCTCCTACGGAACAGACAACGGTGGAACAGTTGTGGTATTCCCCCTTCGCACACCTCTGCCACAAAGACGAGGAGAGAGATGCGGAGTTAGCCGTTACGACAGCCACTGAAGACGGAAGAGGGGTGCGAGGACCAACCCAACTGATGAGACTGCAACACTTTGATGTCCTGAAAGGTTTACCAACTGACTATGTGCATTGTATGCCTCTTGGCATCTGTCGGCAGCTTTTGAGCCTCTGGCTGTGTACTGGGACACCGTACCACGTAAAAAAACGTTTCGTTAATGGATATGGTGCTCCTCGGCATCAAGCCTCCGACCAAAATTAGAAGACTGCCTCGTTCTGTTGTAGAATCTGGAAAATTCTAAAAAGGCTCGGAACTTCGAACTTTCCAGTTTACTATTCAACTGTGATTCTTCGTGGTATTCTACCCGCTACATATTACAAACACTGGATAATTTTTGTAAATGTTTTCCACTTCATCCTATAAAAAGAAATTTCAGCCGCCGACGTGCTTAAAGCGAAGCTCCTCGCACAGAAGTTCATTTCTGACATGGAGCTTTTATACAGAGTTCGACACGTTCTTTCCAACGTGCGTCGTCTTTGCACATCCCAGATTCAATCCTTGACTGGGGTGCACCCTGGGCAAATTCTTGTTTCTATTACGAAGATCCACTAGGAACATTGAAGACCATGTTTGCGGGCTCTCGACACGTACCGCTCCAGATATTCAGCTGGTTCATTGCACAACAGATTTTTTCACAATTTTCGAGCGCCTACATCCCAGGTGCGTTAGAACTGGTGCGCGAGCTGTACGAACGGCTGAAAGGCCACCAGTTCTCCTTTTCAGCAGACCGAATGCCCGATCAGGCAATTTCAACTAGTGAACCGACTTTCTTGAGAGCGAAAGAACTGCTGGCCCTTGGGGATTACCTAGGAAAGGGAGTCGACTGCAACTCGGCATTGGCGTTCAAGCGGTACGCTTCAAACGGAAAAATCTGCTGCACCAAGGACTACGCAGCCAGCAAGAAATATGACAATTCAATTATTTCACTACAAGGGTACGAAAATTTCGTCTGTCATATACGCTATTTGGTACTAAACCCCAGGTGCCAGTGCCTTACCAAAAGACCTCGGTGTCTTTTTCGTGCAAGTGATGGTGGGAATTTGCCTTCCACTACTTTTCTTTTCACTGAGAAGTACGCACTCCGTCAAATTCCTTGTTGTACGAAGAGCACAGCGAAACAAATTTGACAGAATTTCTTTGTACCAGGATACCAGGTGTCACGGTATGGTTACCGGGAAAGGTCCACTTGTGAGTTTGATTTACTAATTTGCTCAGAAAAGGTTTGGGTTCACGAGTGTTGGTTGCTTAAACGATGTATTACACTAAAGCACTAGGACACTTACAAGGAAGGCTGTTACACGAAGGGCTGATACACTGAGGCTACGAGATACAAAGGTCTGACATGAATCAGAGTTTCAACTAAAAGACTGATTAAGACGGGATCAACTAACTGTAAAGGACTGGCTAAGACTGAGCTGTGATGCTACGTTTCTACGAGGGTTAAATAGTCTTGCCTCCGCTGCCTGCCACGTGGTCTACTTCCGGTTGGGAAACAGGACTGTTGGGCTCAGGTCAGTGGGGCAAAGGTGCAATAAAGTGCTACGAAGGACTACGGTTTATGGAGGGCTCTAGCGCGGTGAAGAGGCTTGAGGTAACCGTGGCACCAGGACTTCAAATCGAAAGTAGTTGTATTCAGATGAACCTACGATTTGAAAAAAAGATTAAACGAGCATTTCTCACAAAGTTGTCTTCCTTTTTCTTTTCTTTAAATGAATTAAGGGACGAGCAATATATTAGTCAGTTAAAGTTTACAATACCGTACTATACCCATGATACCGAATCTGCCTTATGGCGAACCCTGGGTAGGACGCCGACTTTCCGTCATGAATCTGCTTGATCAACCCATGGGACACCATGGTCCGACATGGGCAAGATATGGATACCCATGGTTAACCATGGCGGATTTTTAACTGGGCGAACTAATATGTGAAACATCATCGCCCTTCTACGAAGTTTTCAACTTCCAGACATGTTTTAACAACTTCTCCCCCTTTTCCCCGGTGCTAGGGAACGCATATCTTCAATGGACACCGGTTTCAAACCATATTTTAAGACAAAAGACTTTCTGTTTGCTATCCACAACAATGCTTCTCACAACACATAAGTCCATACAGTTCGGCGACGTACCGCTAGGAGAAGCGTTTCCAGTGCCTCTATAGCACCCGGGGTAATCTCATCACTGCTCCGGGCTTCTTCATCATTTCTCCGGGACCCTGGAGAAGAGATTCATCTCCTCATCATTGCTCCGGGTAGCATGAAATTTGAAAATACCAGACATTAAAAAGAATACACTTACCAGTTAAAAACGGATTCTACAGTTTTGTTTTATCGTTGCCGCGATGCAAAAGTTTATGACATTTAAACGCGGAAAAGTGCAAAAGAAACAAATGTGAAATCGCAGCCCGGCGCACCGGAGAGCTGGCAACAGTGCGCTTCTTTTCCATATCCAAGAACGTAATCGTCATTGCGCCCTTCAACAAGTAAGTACCTTCTCAAGTACCAGCAGAAATACAAATTAAGAGTGGCGTGTTACTGATTGTTACAAGGGCACGACATTCCTAAGTAATTTCAACTGTTTGTTGCACTGCAATTTTGACGTTTACGTTTGATAGTCATTAAGTGCAAGGAAAGAGGATATGTATGCTTTGACAG
Source organism: Leptestheria dahalacensis (assembly GCA_022114935.1). NCBI lineage: Eukaryota > Metazoa > Arthropoda > Branchiopoda > Diplostraca > Leptestheriidae > Leptestheria > Leptestheria dahalacensis. The sequence goes on from JAIQCU010001359.1 coordinate 9,675, forward strand.
TTAACTTTGTTTTTACTTTAGTCAGGGCCACTTTTCCTGCGAAACGTGTGGGGCTTGCTTCTCTAAGAAGTTTAATTTAGAAAGGCACACCAAACTTCATGAGAGGTAAGCTGTTTTACCTGTTGTATAAAGCCATATGTAAAATTACATACTCGTATACTTACACGCCATCTAATTTTTCAGATATTACTCTGGACGAAGGAAGGCGACCAAAGAAACGAGGTTTGTATGATTTAAATTTCATGTGATTCATATGGTTTGCACTTTTTCTTTGAAGTCGACAGCAGAAGACGATTGCAAAGGAACGCCAGCGATATGTTCAAAGGAGAAATCAACAGGCTCAATCAGCTGCTGCCAAAGCGTTACTTCTAATTTCGCAGACTTCACCGGGAAGAATCACGGATGTGGTTGGCCAAATCCCAGTTCCACCACAAAACTGCCACTATGAAACCCAAATTGAAACGTCATCGTTGGTATGCGTATTAGAGCGGGTCCTTGTGAGAGGTTTTAAAATATCGTTATTACTCATTAGGTGACGGAAAACTCACCGCAGGAACCTGAGTCGATTTGTGGACTGGACGTGTCACCTGTAAACCTATTTACAACACCTGCCAAGGTTTGTGAATTTCTTGCAAATTCATACTGTGAAATTCAAAGATATTGTGACTCGAACAGGTTCGGGAAACGTCACCGTGCGAACGCGAGTCAATTCGAGGACTTAACGCATCCCCCGCGAGCCTACTCCAATCACCGGCAGAGGTTTGTCAACCTCTAATAAATCCCTTTCCAGTGACTGTAAAGATATTGTGTAATATTTAGGTGTTGTAAATCTCATCACAGGCACCAGAGTTAATTCGGGGACTGGACACGTCACCCCCAAGTCTACTTGGATCACCACTTATGGTGTGTCACCTTGTATTTCTTTCCATGTTAACAATCGTTACTAAATAGTGGCACAAATATTTTTATATCGTAGGACCTAGAACCTACTCTTAGGTTTCATTGTTCGCCGGTGTCCAACTTTCCTTCACCATGTACCAGGAGCATTCCTGATTACGAAAGCTCACGTAATCAGTATGTCCGGCAACTGTACTCAACTTCAACTCCTGCTTCAGCATCTATAAAGGCACCAAGACGGAGAAGGAAACTCTCAAAGCGTTTGGTACCTTTCATATGAAAAACGAAGTATTTAGATATAACATTGTGAGCTTATGACTGCAGGTCTATCCGGACTCGTACCAGACCACTTCGTTCGAGGATTCGCTCAATAGAAGCATCTGTAGCTGCGAGAGAACCATTGAACTGGACCAGACGTTTCTCTGCTCCCGATGTTCTGCTCTCGTATTTTCTTGTCGTCGTGAACACAGCTCGTTAAATGGACTTTGCGATGGTTGCGGAAGGGAATTGAATATTGCGCAGCATTAGCAGCAAGGTACAATTACTTTTCTTTGGTTCACGTATATAGCTTACAACTGTGACTTATCTACAGGTATTGAAGAACCTAGCGCTGCCAACGAACGTGGGAACGTCAGTTTGCTTGACAGTAGTCCGACCCCCCCCCCCCCCGCTTCGGATGATTTGTTGCCACGAGAAGACAACACTTTAAATTACCCAACACCGAAAATTACCCAGATGTCGTAGAAGAACTCTTAAAAGCAGTAATAGGAAAGAGGCTGAACTTCCTGACGCTGCTGATCTTCTATGAAACGTGCCAAGCTGCGAATATCGAAAACATCTGTTCCATGCGGTACAGCGAAGAAACCAAGCTTTTCTGGAAAGCGTTTCAGACGAACTACGGCGACGCTCCGTCAAGATTCTTGTCCGGATGGAAATATGCAGGTATGTGAAGAAAGACAAAGTGCCTACTTCCTTTATTAACTGTGAAATATTTCACGCTTAGGTTGCGTCATGAGTCAAGAGGCTACTAGAGGAAACTTTCCTGGTCAACTGAACGACCTAATTCTAGGCATTCCCCGTACGTCGGTGCTACGCAAGTTTAATTCGTATGGTGAGACGTGGCCAAACGTTGTTCACCCTGGCGTTTTTGAACCAGTCATCAAGGAAGTTGCCAAAGCTGCAAGCGACACTAGCTTATGCATAGCTTTTGATAGTAAGCTTCTTGCAGAAGGTATTCGGGATGGGCAAGGACAGATTGATTTGGGAGGATTCGAAAACGAGAACGAATCGCCTACTCACCTCCGAATGCAAATGGATCGCTTAGAAGTCAGCTTTGGACGTTTATTAATCGAATGCCGTGAAGCTTTAGAAGTTGGTATGGCTACGACTGCGTACACGCAGCAGTCCCAAGAAGCACTCAAAGAGCTTTCGACGCATCTGCTTGAAACGGAGCGTAAGCAGAAGCTAACACGACTGAAGCTTGAAACGTACAAGAAAAATGCGAAGAAACTACCTGGGTTCACGACCTACCGGTAGTCGAAATACGCTACGGTAATTTCTTCTGCGGCAGCTGATTTACGTAAAATTGAGGACATGCATGACAAGTTGACGAGCCTCTCAAGGACCTTGGTTATATTAGTCGTGGAGCTGCACCACGAATTTTCAGACGGTGATGAAGTTACTCTCAGCCAGGTACCAAGCTACCACAACCTTCTCGCGAGTAATGTATCTCGTACGGAACCGGAACTTATCCCACTGAAGAGTGAAAAATGGTTTCGCTTGCGCGAGGAGTACAAGGTTACTGGAAGCCGCCTTCACGATTTCCTTGGACTTGCAAACTTGAAAAAAAAAAATGAGTACAGCGTGGAGCTACTTCCATGGATTTATTCAGTCTTATCCAGCGCCTCCCAAGTCAGCTATGAAAGCCATTCAACATGGGATAGACAACGAAATCCACGCTGCGTGCACTATTGCCGAAAGGATTCTCCCGATATGGTATGCAGGAACCGCTTTCTTCGAAGTCGGCTGCTATACTTACGAAGTTGACACTCGTCTCACAATACTAGCTTCTCCCGATGGCATCATTCGTAGAACGTCAGGTGAAGCAGCTTGCACCGTCGAGATTAAGTGCCCCTATTCTGATGTTCATCATACTTTACCGGAAAGGTACTATATCCAGGTCATGGCGGGAATTGCTGCAGCGATTGAGTCGTCCGGTGAAGATATAGACATTGCTTGTTCGTTTCGTATTCTGAAATGACGACACGGGTTTTCAAAGTCTCGTTCGATGCAGAAGTTTGGAGTCACGTATGCTGCTTGCTGAAAGAGGTCAACGCGATGGACAAAGTTGTATTCACCCGTTATTTGCCTGAGACGAAGGAGCTGAAAACCTTAATCAAGAACTTACCAGATTATGTCGAATTTTTAGGGATAATACCATCACTTACAGCAACCAGGACGGAAATTCTCCAACGAAATTGAAGACGACATGCTCCCCGGTTATTCAAAGGGTTCCGGACAACCGACATCTGCTGCTGACACCGTTTCGCACAACACCTTAACGGATACGATTGAGTTGTGTCAACAAGTCAGCAGCACTATTCCCGATCTACATCATCTGTTAATGAAACCAGCCAAAGAAGTCATGACTTTTGTGGCGACGAATTTGGACAAAACTTTCGGCAAAGAGGGGTGCAGCAGTGTACCAGTGGCTTACTTCTTGAAAGGACATAGCATCAAGCTTCCTACAGTTAGGCAGATTCTGAAACATGTGATCGACAAGGTATCGGAGAACGGAGCCCACGTACCTGTGGTATCTTTTGACGGGCAGTTCCACGGACTGGTGCAAAGAGATGAGAAGGGTAAACCTTTAACCCGGTATACTCTTCACAAGGATGTTCGGAGAAGAGTACAGCGAACGAAAGCCCCCATTTTGAAGAGCTTTTTCATTTGAGAGGTAGAAAAAGTTAGAGAGTGCTACCAGCGCGGAGAGATGTGCGACTTCCCAACTTTCGTTCACCATGCCATACGAAGTTCCCTTGAACGGGAACATCTCCAACAGGAAGGAAGTTTCAGGGATGCTAGTACGTTCACGATGCCAGATTGTGACGACGCAATTCGCCGTCTGAAGAAAATGAAGCGAGGTGAGCTTGAACCACACTATGACGAGTACCTCTTTCGAGAAGAATTGGCTAAATGGAGGAACGATGCGCGAGTTGATTGCCCACTGAACATCGATGAGGGCGGCCTTGTAAACTGGTTCTACATCCCGGAATATTCTCAAAAACGGCAAACGTTAAGTGTGAAGAAAATCGACTGTATGCATCTTCTTTGCCGTATACGCTCAGCACTTTGCACAGGCGATATAGGAAAGGCGAAAAAGGAACATTGGATACAAGTTGCGAAAAGCGGCAATGTTCCTGGTCTAAAACAAGGACTCATCAGCGACATCCCTGAAAATATCCAGAACACTGATTACGCCCAGCTTGTGTTCTCAGAAGAGGTTCAGAAAGAATTGGAAGCTCTTGGTCATCGACACTCGGCTGAATTCTGCCGACTGGTTAAAAAAAAAGCTAGATAACAATACTGTACGCCCGAGTTATGTTATATTCCTTGTTGTTTTGCAGGTCAGAAACTGGTTCAGATCCAACGATTACTCAGGAATCAGTGCCATCGAGCGGTGTCGGATGAAAATGAAATGCAGACAGTACCTTTTGGAACTGTACAACTGGGGCGCTTTCCCGCCTTCAATAACTCATGTAGCCAACATTCCGCGCTTGATTGCTGGAATAGACGCGGACCTTTTGCTGTACGCCTTGAGTAAGCGAAGATGCTACAATGTTCGCGTAGCAACTAGTCAACCTGTGGAAACGCGCTAAAGTTACCTGGCTAAAGTGTCAGGTACCACTAACGGTGTCCCAAGCGCTGCAGACGCATGCCGGAACATGGCCAAGGCGATTGGGATGTACCTAATCCGGACGGACCCTAGTAGGTAATCCCATGGTCTTTAAGTAATCTTAAATGCACCAAGCTCTTCTTAATAAAAGTCTTTCTGCTGACAGGCCTTGGTCAACCCAATAAACAAAGGCTCCTTTTATTCCCGTAAGCTTACTGATAAAAGAAGTTGGTCCTCTTCCGCCTCCAGCTACACCTCCAAGCAGGATTAAACATATACACATAAAGGTTTCAAGATGTCATACAGAGATAAAATTTAACTAACCGAGCTCTTAAATAATGCAGGACCCTTTGTTCGATGCGCTGTCTAGAGCAGCAAGGGTCCGGCCGAACCCAAGGGGGATTTCTGATGTCCAGTCGTTCGCCAGAGTCTGCTCGGGTGTCCGGCGTTTCCACGTTCTCAACGAAGCCGCTGTACCACATGTGAGAGCTAATTTAGCTGATTCAGACTTGTAAATAACTACATACAACTTGACCATTACTTCCACAAAATCTTGATCAGATCTTCTGTATTGAATACAACTTTGACATTGAAATTTTATACAATCGGCTCTCTCGCATGCCAGCAATCACTGCAGAAATATCACCCGGGTTGTGAAATACAAAACAAAAGAAATCAGTACATGGCAAGACTGAGATTCATGACAAGCTGTTCATCAAGACAATCGGAAAAAAAATAAATAATGGCAAGACTGATTCACGACAAGGTGTTTCATTAAGACAGTAGCAAAACAAATTCAAATAAATGGCAGACTGAGATCCATCACAACCTGTTTCATTCAATAGTACTCGGTAATACTCCTTTCTTGCAGTTTTTGTGGTGTTTTTTTTCCAAAAAACTGTCCGCCACAATACGGACAAAGGTGTATCGGGCGTTCCTCTTCGGGTTGGTGTGTCTTTGCGTGTTCCGCAAGAGAGTGCGCTCGAAGGAAGGTTTCCCGCAGACCTGGAATTCCTTTTGACCACCCAACGGTCGAGTGTGCTGTTCTTTCACATGCCTCAACAGGTTTCTTCGACAAGTGAACGACTTGGTACACGCATCACACGGATACGAAGCGGCCTCCGCTTCGTGTTTCGTAGCGTGTTTGCGTAACGCAGCAGTGCTACGAAAGGTTTTCTTGCACGTTGCGCAGTTCACATTGCTGGTCGACGGGTGCTTCGATGATATGTGGTTTCCCAAACTGCGGCCAGACGTGAAAGTCACTGAGCAGTGTGGGCAGCTAAGTAACCTTTCGGCCTGGTTCACATCACTGTGCTTTTTCCCATGGTCGACCAAACTTTTCCTGCAAGCTGTTCGGAATTCGCAACCAGCTTCGGGGCAGCACAAAAAGCCGTTTCCATCATGTTTCAAGAAAGCATGTCTCTGGAGGTTGAATTTCTTGCCGAAGCATGCACTGCATATTTCGCACGAAAAGCGACCCTGGCTACAATCAAAACGGAGTTAGTGTGAAAAAAAAAGTCTTCGGCTCCTTTCCCTCAATCAAACAAGAAGACACTAAATGCCATAAAATATAATGCAACAGATAGCTGAAACATTTGGAAATGTCGTGCCCTTGAAAAAAGTGACAACATGCCACTACTAAATTATCTTTTGGGCGATATTTGTTGAGGGACTTGCCTGTTGACGGGCGCCATAACGATTTACGTTCTTGAATATGGGAATATAAAAGCCCACAGTTGCCAGCTTTCCGGTGCGCCGGGCTTCGATTTCACATTTGTTTCTTTTGCACTTTTCCGCGTTTAAATGTCATAATTTAACTTTTGCATCGCGGTAACGATAAAAAATTGTAGAATCCGTTTTAATTGGTAAATATATTCTTTTTGATGTCTGGTATTTTCAAATTTCATGCTACCCGGAGCAATGATGAGATGAACCCTATAAGAAAAATCTCCCCATCACTTCTCCAGGGTCCCGGAGAAATGATGAGGAAGCCCGGAGCAGTGATGAGATTACCCCGGGTGTATAGGCTACGCACGGTTCCTATGTCATATCAAAGCAGCACCAACGTTTTCTGGATAACCTTGAAGCACGCGAATGCAGAGGTGTTCTAATAAAATATGGTTAAAGACGGATTCTGTGTATATTCACGATTTCTTATGTATAGAATTCGTTATTTGTCCATCTGTATGTGTAAACAGAGATGTAAGGCAATATAACCAATATTCCTGGTCCAGAATATATCATGCATAAAAAAATACAGGTGAGGTTAATTAAATTGTATTACTAATACTAATATTATGAATTAAGAATAATAAAAATGGTACAAAATACTTTAGTTGAGAAAATGGAAATAATTTTTACAGTTTGGCAACGTTGAATGAGGAAGCGTTCAGGAATGCCTAAGGCCTAGCTATCATATTGGACAGTCTAGCAAGTAAGTAGTCATTGGCAGCCATTGTTTACGAACGCACGAGGTGTAATAATAATCACCAAACTTCAAGAACAACAGAAAGCCGAGTTGCTGGCCGACACGGATTTCGACAATCGCATCTTGACTATTAAGCTGCATTTTTAACGAGCAGGTGGCAGCCATTGTTTACCACCGCACGAGGTGTAATAATAATCACCAAACTACAAGAACAACAGAAAGTCGAGTTGCTGGCCGACACGGATTTCGACAATCGCATCTTGACTATTATAGTAAGGTGCATTTTTAACGGGCAGGTAAGGTAATGGTTTAAATTAAAAATAAATCTACAGTTACAAATTGAAATTCTTAGTTATTATTATTGTATACCTCAAGGATTTAAGGCTAGGGACCTTATAGTACAACCGGTACAACGCATGGAACAACATTCAAATAAAAAATAGGACTGTTGAATGTTATTTTATTATTATTATTGGAAACTTTAGCAACAACATGCCGAACTGGATAAACCACATGGAACAAGCCATGTACCAGTATGCACCTCCACCCACGTCAAGTTCAGAATCCACTGCGCCGAGATAGCGGCGAAGCTGAACAAACTCCATTACGCCGCACTTCGCTGCGACCCAGCCAAGTGCGAGCCAGGCACCCACCACTATTATTATCGCTCCCGTTCCAACTGACGGAGCGCCTGCTGGTCATCACTACCAACGATTCAGTCTACTTCTGGGACTGAAACCTCCCACAGCCATTTGCTAAGTACAATACAGCCTTGGAGCAGGGAAAACACCGCTATGTTCGATTTGAACCCAGGGGTCAGTGGCTGGTTAGCAGCATCGCCAGTGCTCCCGGCAACTTGTATGGCCACCGAGCAGTGTCCACCTTTGAAATGACGATGCAGGTGCAGGCAAAACAGGAATGGGAGCGTAATCTACAAAGGTAGAATCAAGTAAGAATGAACGGGATATTATAACTTGACTCTAACTTGATGTTGACTTTGACCTGTATTGACATCGAAAAATTTAACATGAATAACAGGGTTCACAGCCACCTGGAAATTCTGGAAAACCGGGAATTGTCAGGGAATTCAGAAGGGGTCAGGGATTTGTCAGGGAAATCGAAATTTTCAGTCAGAAACATGGAATTGTCAGGGCAAACAGCGCGGCCAGTTAATCTTTCTAAGTTAAATATTACATCTGGCCGTGCCATGGCCAGTCGGGGTCATGGGCCCAAGCCTGAATACCCTTTCCAGGAATGCATCTCCTCTAAATGAATAATACTATATTGAAGCAGGACAGTTCAATTTCATATGCCCAATACGAATAGTCCTTAAAACTTAAAATTTTTGAAGTTTTGTGGTAAATATAGCCTTTTATCTTTGGTATTTTGTATAATACAGGGGAGAGGAAAGTCAGGGAAAAAACGTGATATTGTCATGGAAAACCTGGAATTGTCAGGGAATTTCGCATCAAATAATGGCTGTGAACCCTGAATAATAATAATGATGGATATATATAAATATATTAAACTTTGTCTATCATTTGCAGTCACTGTTGCACCAGTATGACAGGCTTCGCCGTCGCTTCCGGGAGCTGCGCCACCGCGCTGCTGAGCTCGAATATCGCACAAGAAACAGCTGTCCGTCCTGGACATCCACAGCAGCCCCCGGTGTCGAGGAGCCACTAGGGAACAACCCAGCTGACCCGCCGGTTAATGAAGTAGATACTACTGATCCGGGTGCTAGTACGTAGAGCAGCAGCACTAACATCTTATAGTTTGGTTACTTGAATGTCCAGTTTAATTTTTTTTGTGATTTCGTTTCGTGACCTGTTACGGCGTTTATTTTGTAATGAGGACGAGTTACTATCCATAATACATACTTACAAATGGTGTCAGTTCAACAACTGTACCAACATATATCTATAACAATGCAACTTGCAACTATCTCAAAGCAGTTTTAACATATGTCGGTTAACAGTGGACAATTTCACCGCTATATATGAAATTATGCTTTCCGCGTAGTGAGGGAGAGTCTAAAAATCTCCAATGTGACTCATCTTCTCTTTTGAACTATACACAGGAAACACCATAGGCTTACTACTTTGCATTAACACTTCCAAGTGCAACACCGCGGGACTCTTTTCAGGCGGTGTGCAGTTCTGCAAGACCGTCGATATACTTCGATGACCGTCGATTCCATCCCTTCAGGCACATTCTGTAGTTTCCAGTTAATGAATCTACATTGCAGCAAGTCAATCCACTTGTTGGGTTGCAAAAGCTATTATAATGTCACATTTCATGATTTGCAAGATTACTTTAATCTAGTTTTAAGAACTGATCTCAGACGTATTAACCAGTCGATTGCACGGTAGAATGCGCTTCACCATCCCTGCTGTACGTCAGTTTCTTCTTTCGATTAAACTTACCGGTGAAGCGCAGTTATAATAATGAGACGTTTTCTGTTCATTCCCGTTCTGTTTATTCACCCTTTCATAGTATGTAACTTTAAAAAGCCACCTTCCTAAGTTGAAATCACAAGTCCTTGTAATGCTTTGAGTTGTATGTTAACGTTTACTGCCGCTCAATACACTCGTATGACACCAACAAGCATCTTTGCACATAGGGTTTCGAGTAATAAATAATGTACAGATCTTGAAACGCGGTTTATTTTGGTTCCATCAGGGAAGGTAGCATGTCAATCGAACTTGATAACGATTGTAAGGCAAGGTAGCTGTTATACAAGTTCCGACATCTAGCGGCGATCGGAGGAACTAAATGATGCAAAATATACATTAAGTAAACAAGGTTGCACTCAAATAGGAGTTTCAACGAAGCTCTGTCAAGCTGCCCTGCTGGTGTATCGGTTAAGGTGGTCGTCGGAGTTCGTCGAGTGGTACGAGGTAAGTCCTGAGGGTCACGGTTCGAGTCCGGTGGGCCGTGATTTTCTCTGCGTACTTTCTCCGAAGCTCCTCAGCTTCGGCAATTGCCTCACACCGGACACCAGCAGTTCCGCGGATCGGGTAATGCAGCATTTTTTTAACAGCATTCTGAAATTTTCAACGGCAAGATTTACGAAACCACCCCTTGATAACTTGACAAACATTTTAATAAAACGTGTGGTAGGTAGCACACACAGCAAATTTTATTTATACATTTCCCTTTTAAAACTGAACTTCAATCGTAAGCAATGATTTAAGCTACATTCTTATGGAACTGGAACGGCCCCCGAGCTTCTAGGTACTGGATCTCTCCTCTCCAATGTCTGCGCAGCCCATCTGCTAAAGAAAAATAGATATCAAATAAGCTATTAACAGTTAATATCATCAATTAACTGAGCGTTAAAATCTGCAGCTAGCTACTAAAAAATTATACGAGTAAAACTACATGACTGTACAACAATACAGCAATTATAATTGCAGAAAAAAATGAAATATTCATAATTTCCAACTTTTAATTTCAGATATGGCTATTCAAATGGCTACGATATAAACCTTTTTTTGTGTATTCATCATATAATAATAACAATAATAAGTAACAGGATGCAAATGATGTTGACAGTATTACCCAGAGTGCATGTCGCATCAGCATTAGATGGTCCTCGTAAAAAAGTTCAGCTGGTACGAGTACACGGTTACTGAATCTCAAATGTCGATCATGTTGCAGGCATCATCTCTCAGGTTCGTGCAAGAACCCTCCTGCAAAACAATAAACGAAACAAGAAACATAATAACTAACACGGAAAGTATAGCGACTACAAGTAATATGTAACGTTCGTCAGCCTATTCTAAATTTAAGTGCGTGAAGGAATAGTTGGATGGGACGCAAGTCCGTTCGTTCTTATGGCACGGTGTAACGTTGAACAGATCTGCAATTCATTTAGAGACATCCTTACTAGCAGAAGATGGAGATCGTCAATGGCCAAACTCGACAACAACTTGAGTGATACTGCGGCTGCCCACCAGACTTCACCGGTTTAAGACCTTCATTACAGTTAGCATCACGACATTGTTAGATATCCAGGAATAGACAAGACTCAATAGCAAATTCAAGTGTAACTACATCACCAACTTTCAGTTACACGCAGTGCTATCTGGCTGTGTGGTACAGTTTCACGCATTCCGCGTTCCACTTCACGACAAACTGCTCAAACATCTTTTGTCAACAACTTTACCACAGCCGCATTATATTGTTTAAAATATACACGATAATTTAGTAATTAGTAATACATCTGAACTTGTTTTTGTTGCTGACAGTGACAGCTGACTTCAAACACTGTTCAGAAATTTCCCGCTTGAGGGCACTAGTCAGTATATGTTAGGCCATTAGTTTGAATTCGTAGGTGTTGGTTTCAAGTATTCTGATAGATTTCAGTGGTCATAATCATCTCTTAAGCTGATTATAACACGAGCAGGAATATAACACCTGCTTCCAGTTTGTTTTTACAACTTAATTCAAATATATTATGGCTATAAAAAGTCATTAGAGCAACAAACGTTTTAAACGAATCAAGGTGGAATAGCCGAATAGCTATTCCAAAGATTTACATAAGTACGGCGGAAGAAGATACGATTTATTCAGTATTGCATTTGAAAACTGTGATAGAATCGTTCAAACATTAGATAGAATCCTATACAACTAATATCTAAATTTACAGCTTCTGTATAAACTTATATATTTTCATCGCGTGCATATGGTATATGTAATCGCTTTAAGCTCCTTACACATTAAAGAGTCGTTACAACAGACTGTAATACGGCCAATGTTATAAACTGCTAGCCTACAAGTACATTTGACCATATGTAGTTCAGAAACAGCTCACTAGATGGCGTAGGTGCAATCAGAGGTCACACAATGTATGCGAATCTATCCGTACTGAAGCACAATTAAATAATGACTCCAGTACTTTCTCAGTTACCTTCTTTTAGTAAGAGGAAGTAGTATTCAGTGGTTTTAGTTTTGCTGCGCAATGACGATGACGACGCACATAATATGAACGAAAATAACATCACCATCCATGATTTCAGCCGACGTACTTGGTGCCCTTATGTGTGATTTTGCATCTTTTAACCAGTTTTTTTTCAGTTTTACTTCTTTTATT
>JAIQCU010001360.1:2561-22981 GCA_022114935.1 Leptestheria dahalacensis
ATGGATAGATGGATAGATGGATAGATGGATAGATGGATAGATGGATAGATGGATAGATGGATAGATGGATAGATGGATAGATGGATAGATAGATAGATAGATAGATGGGTAGATGGGTAGATGTGTAGTTAAATAGATAGATAGATAGATAGATAGTTAGATAGACGGTGGATTGGACGATGGGTGGATGGAATTAATGTTTTTTATTCGATTTTTGTGTTTAGTATAAGAAAGATTTAAATGATGTAGGACAAATAATGGATTATACTTAAATTTGTGTTAACCTTAACGTTATTCATATTAACTTAGGATATATGAAGCATTCTTGAAATATTTTTTTATAGTGCCCCTCGTTGGCTGTAAAATATGGATATTCTGACGTTCCCGACACGGTGTTTTTGTTTTATTTTATTTTTTAGAAACCGTGTTCGATGTTAAGCGTCCCGTCGAGGACCATTTCTCTCGAGTTAATTGACGTAAATTGACTTCAGTCGTTTTTCGTAGTTTTTCTTATTTCAACATTTATTTCCCAGGATAGATAAATGGATGGATAGCTAGATGGATAGGAAATGGATAGATATAAATAGACAGATGATTGGTAGCTAGATTGAGAAATAGATAGATAGGTAGACTGAGACTACGTAGAATAGATAAAAAGTTAGATCGATAGAAAGATAGATTGACGGACGGATGGATGGATGGAGAGCTAGACGGATAGGTAGATAGAGACAGATAGATAGACAAACGGGTGGATGGATGGATGGATAGATAGTTAGATAGATAGATAGACGGATAGATAGATGGATGGATGGATAGATAGATAGATAGACGGATGGATGGATGGATGGATAGATGGATATAGATGTCTAAATGGACCGATAGATAACTAGTAGATATACGCAGGCAGACCGATAGACAGCCACACAGATAGATAGATAGGTAGGTATAGTTAGGTAGGTAGGTAGTTAGGTAGGTAGATAGATAGACAGATAGACAGACAGATAGATAGATGGATGGATGGATGGATGGATGGATGGATGGATGGATGGATGGATAGATGAATAGATATAGACGTCTAAATGGACAGATAGACAGCTAGACAAATACGTCGAGGCAAACCCGATAGACAGCCACACAGATAGACAGATAGACAGATGAAATCAAAGCCCACCATTACGACCGAACAGACGAGGAATCCTGAGATTCTTTTCAGCAAAAGAATTATTTGTCGGCCGTTTAAAAAAAAAGTATCGTGTCGAGAAAGAAGTTCCAGACGCTGGGGCTTTTGCTTTCTATAGCCGAAGATAAGAGAGCAGAGCAGAGAGAGAAAAAATGAATGCCTGAATTTTTCGGCTAAAAATACGCGACCGGCTTATCCAAACAAGAATTATTCTGGAACCCGAATTTTTGCAGCCCATTTTGAAGATGGCCAAGACTTGCTGTGTCCCTGCATGTGGTAGCGGACCCCTTTCGTTCTTATAAATACAGCAGGTTTCCTATAGACCTTTTTCTACTCTATATTTTCAGGTCTTGTTTTTGATTTTTGTTTTAAAAAAATATCTTTTTAAAGTCCATGTCAATGTTTAGGTTCATTAAAGTCGATGTATGGAATTATGATTGATATTTTCTTAATATAGGTTTTTGTATGTACAGCAGTTTCCTCTAGCCCCCTTCATTATAGTATTTTTATAGGTCTCGATCAACTTTCCATCTTTTGGTTAATTTTTAATTGCCTATAATTTTCATAATTTATAAGACAATATTGAATTTGTCAAGTCGTTTTTTATACACGTTTTTACAAAATCAACAGCTTTTTTAAAATTGATTTTAACATTGTTTATTTCAGTTAGGTTGATTTTCATGTTCAATGAGAAATTTGTGTCGCAAAAGGTCATGGCTAGTTTTTAGTTTATTAATTTGGGTGTACGTTTCGAACTATTCGATAATTTGGCTTTCGCGTGTTACCGTTTTCTGACCATCTGATAGATATACAGATAGATAGCTGGATAGATAGATAGGTAGACAGATAAACAGATAGACAGTTAGGTGGATAGATGGATAGATGGATAGATGGATAGATGGATAGATGGATAGATGGATAGATGGATAGATGGATAGATGGATAGATGGATAGATGGATAGATGGATAGATGGATAGATAGATAGATAGATAGATAGATAGATGGATGGTTAGACGGATAAATGGATAGATGGATAGATGGATAAATGGGGATGGTTCGATGGATAAATGGATGGATGGATAGATGGATAGATAGATAGATAGATAGATAGATAGATAGATAGATAGATAGATAGATAGATAGATAGATAGATAGATAGATAGATAGATAGATAGATAGATAGGTAGATAGATAGGTAGATAGATAGATAGGTAAAAGTCTAGAAGTCTATTGATGATTATATCAGTTTCTGCCTATTAACTCGTTATTATAACTTTCAGTATCGTAGTCTCGGATGACGTCAACGCGAGTCGTTGCACAGTGCCAGTCGGGCTATAATATCAATCATTTCATTACAGCCGATAATTTCCCACTGTTTAGACTGTCGAGTCTCTTTAACGCAACAATCAACGTCATGAAAACGCTATAAATCATCTCGCTGGGTATATGTATCACTTTATATCGATATCAGCATGATATATCGAAATTCCTTCATATCATTGCAATGATGTTAACCAATTGATGTTGACTGATGTCTGATATTGTCATGATTACATCATGCCGAGACTGTATAAGTCGTCTTGCTGAGTATACGTATCGTTTTGTATCGATATCAACATGTTATATCGATATTTACCTTGGTGATCTTATTGCAATGATGTTAACCAATTGAGGTTGATTGACATTTGATATTGTCATGATCACATCATGTCGTGACTTTATAATTCGTCTTCCTTAGTATATACGTATTACTTTATATCGATATCAACACGATATATCGATATTTTCCTTGATGATGTTATTGCAATGATGTTAACCGAGATTGATTGACGCTTGACATTATCATGATACTACCAAGCCATGACTTTATATGTCGTCTTGCTGAGTATATACGTATCACTTTATATCGATATCGACAAGATATATCGATATGCCATATTTTCCTTAATAGCAAAGTAATACCAACCTTATATCGATCATGTATCGATATAATCTGATTTCCCAATGATCTTGTAGCTATAGCGATGTCATCAATTGTATATACGCCAATATGGCGTCTGATGTTATCATGATATTGTCACGTGGCGACCTTTTCGTTCCATGATCTGGCCCACCGGAAGCTATATGGGAAATGCATAAGCAGATGCTTTCGCGTGTCAAGGGGCATACAAGACGGTCGTTCTATCCCGTGTAACGATACGCTCGTTTCCGTAGTTCATTAACCATTTCGAATCGTTTTCCTTTTGACACTTAACGTTTCGGGTTTCGTCCAGAACTGACGGTTTAGTCGAGTAATCCAAGGGTTGAATGAATGAATTAATTACTACAGAAATTAATCGAATGTTGATTATTGCTTTGCTATGTTACTTGTATTCTGGCTAATGAAATTGTAACCAGAATTGGTTTGAATTCACCGTCTCGATCATAAGTTAGAATGACTGAACTACCCTCTTAATTAAACAAGCAATTTAAGTGACGTTAACTAAATGTATATTTCATCAATAAATGTAAACTTCTATAGTGGTTTTAATGATAACTCGATTGATTACATCATTGTCTTTAATTGCAATCGAATAGGCTTGATATGTGGAAGAAGTGCTTTTTCGGAGTGTGAATCTGAGGGACGGAATCTCAAGAATCACGGAGTCAGCATAACTCTTTGACTGCTATTTAGGTTAGTTTGTTTATGTCTGGTTGCACCTGTTGGCAAGTCAGTGGCTCGTATCGCGAGACGATAAATTTTTTTTCTGCCCTGTCTACTATTTCTCTATCTATCTTATTCTTCTGTTTTCTATTTTCTATTTATTTATGGTTATCCTTTTGAAAGAGAACAAGGGATTAATGGAAGAGGTATTCACTGAAGAGGAGATCCCTTTCTTGTATTTATACGAGCCGGGAAAATAGCCGGTCATTGTCTGGTTTGTAACCGGCGTTTCGTGTGTGCATGGCACGCACCGTAGACGGTGTGTGGCAACGCATCCGCAACGGAGGATTTGAGAGACGAGATGTCTGAAATAGCTCGAATCTACTTTAAGTAAGGGTTTCATTTGAACCGTTTAGTTGTCTGTTGACTTGACTGGTTGTAATAGTTACGTAATTACTCTTCCCGCTTTATATATACAACATTTATAGAATTTATTTCATAGAGTGCATGGTCCTAATAATAACTACTAATAGATACACAACAATATACTTGGTACGACCTTTTATCTACCGGTCTATCTATCGATCGATTTGTTTTTCTATCTACCTATCTATCTATGTACCTATGTATCTATATGTATCTATCTACCTATCTCCCTATTTATATGTCTGTCTATCTATCAAGCTATCTATCTAGCTATTCTACTTATCTAGCTGCATGTCAATCTGTCTGTCTGTCTACCTGTCTATCTGTCTATCTATCTATCTTTCTGTCTATCTATCTATCTATCTTTCTGTCTATCTATCTATCTGTCTATATATCTATCCATCTAGCTACGTATCTATAACTTTAATGTAGTAAAGGATAGTGAGGGTAATTCGTAGCAATTATGGTGAACAATAGTTTTCAATCATGATAATAACATTATTCACTAGCCATGCTAATAATTTCAAAAGCAATTGATAGTAAAGTTTGAAGTAATAAACAATTGTAATCTTGTAATATTTTATCGAGTTTTGTATAACATTAACAACTAGCTATATAATAATTTAAATGTAATTAACGATATTAAAGATTGTTACGATCAAAATGGTCAACTATAATAATTCCTAGCAATAATAATATCTATTGTCCATTATAACTCTGATCTAATTAAGGATAATGAGAGTGGGTGAATAATAATTCCATTCGTGAAAATAATTCGGCATAAAAAAAACTTAAGTAATTGCGATTTAATGAGATTAACAATAAGTACCAACCATTACCATGCTTAAATTAATTTTAAACGTAATTAAATATCTGAATAAAAATAGGTCGATGTTAATGTGAACGATATAAACTTTAACTGCATTGCTGATTGGTAAAATGGCGTGCAGATTTCTGCAGATAAAAATGGCGACCACCACGGGCATGTTTTCTACTTTGGCTTATCTTTTGGCGAGATAGTAAAAGAATCGACAGGAAAAGAGTTGCCTGTTGTTTGTCCACCAACTGGATAAACAGCAGTGGCTAAAGTGACACACGCGACTACATCCTCTCGCTTTTTATGCGCGTGCTGCTGCTCACCGTCACTTGTGTCTATCTATCTGTCTATCTATTTATCTATCTACCTGTCTATCTAACTATCTACCTATCTATCTTATCTGTATGTCTGTATCCATCTAGCTATATCTCAATTCATCTATCTAATCTATTTATTTATTTATCTGTCTATCTATTTATCTATCTACCTGTCTATCTATGTACCTACCTAACTACTACCTGTCTATCTACCTATCGCATCTGTCTGTCTATCTAACTATCTACCTATCTATCTATCTGTATGTCTGTATCCATCTAGCTATATCTCAATTTATCTATCTAATCTATTTATTTATTTATCTGTCTATCTATCTACCTATCTATCCATCTATATGTCTGTCTGTCTGTCTGTGTCCATCTAGCTATCTATCAATTTATCTATCTAATCTATCTATCTATCTAATCTATCTATCTATCTATTTGTTTATCTATCTATCTACCTATCTGTCTATCTATCTATCTATCTAATCTATCTATCTATCTATCCTATCTATCTATCTATCTATCTGTCTGTCTGTCCATCTAGCTATCTATCTATTTATCTATCTAATCTATCTATTTATCTATCTAATCTATCTATTTATCTATCTGCCTATCTATCTAACTATTTACCCATCCTATCTATCTATATGTCTGTCTGTCTATCTAGCTGTATATCTATCTATCTGTCTATCAATTTATCTATCTGTCGATCTATCTATCTATCTGTCTGTCTACCTATCTACCTACCTACCTGTCAATCTATCTACCGTCAACCGTGACCTCGGTTGACTTTTTTCCCCTTAAATTTCCTAAACGATTTCGAGTTCAAAATTTTTTCAAGTATGTCGATTCTGAATTGTCGTTTATGTTATGGAGAATCAGCTGAAGGCTTTGATACTGGCAGTTTTAGCAGTGGTATAAATCAACGATAATGGTTATGATATTTTTGATCACTTGTAATGTTTATAAAGCTACTAAGTCTGATTAATTATATTCCCGTTGCAAACCTACATAGTACATAGATATATAGATAGACAAATAAATAGGTAGGTAGATAGATATACTGATAGACAGTCAGATAGGTAGATGTACAGATAATTGGAAAGGTAGATATGGATAGATGGATAGACAGATAAACAGATAAACAGATAGATAGACAGATGGATAGACAGATATAAAGTTAGACAGATAGATACACAGGTAGACAGATAGGCAGACAGACTGATAAATAGATGGATTGGTTGATTGATAGACGAACAGAAAGACGGACAGATAGACAGAAAGATAGATAGATGGATAGATAGATAAACAGATAGACAGATAGACAGATAGACAGATGGATAGACAGATATAAAGTTAGACAGATAGATACACAGGTAGACAGATAGGCAGACAGACTGATAAATAGATGGATTGATTGATTGATAGACGGATAGAAAGACAGACAGATAAACAGATAGACAGATAGATAGATACAGATAGACATAGATAGATAATACATTGTTCGTATTCAAAAACTTGACATTGAATGGTGACTGATGTAAACGACTGAATACTCAAATCCATCCCACTAAATGACACGACCGGTAGTTGAACCTACACAACGATTTGCGTCATGCTGAGGTCATTACGACTCGGCGACCTTTGAAAGCGCCGTGACCTTTGACCCTTGATGTCTTTCTCTGGCGCGTGTGTGTGTCGTTTTCCCTACGAGGGACAAATGACCACGTGGACGTGCGGAAGCAGTTGGCAACAGCGGAAGTGTCTCTCAATAAAGGTGACGAAACGCGACACTTGGGTCCGGCAGCAGCAGCAGCAGTTGTCCACTATATGTGTGTAGCTCTAGCTGTAGCACGCGACACACACACACACACATGGTGTGTGTAGGCCAAAAGTCACACATGTGTTTGGCACATATGTCTTGAGATGTACCGTGGTCAAGTTACTAAGCGCCCAACGGGTGGACCCTCTCCGGTAGCAACAGAGGCTCATTTATTACTAAAACTTTAATCGCTTTAATCTATTTAAGTTTGATTTGGTTTACTTCAGTTGAATTTATTGCTTTCGTTGGTGAATTTCAACTTTGGAATCGACATTGTCCAATATAAGATTGTTAGTTTATCTAATAAGCTATATTTATATGCGATATACTTGTATATGTATAAGGTATAAAAATATTTGATATATTTTAACCTAATTAATTGTATAATTTATATGATTTTTTTTCCTTTAATTGTTGTATTGAGTTTATAGTTCTACTAGAAGGGAATTTACTGGGGATTCTGTTGTGAATCTGTGACGAATCTGCGAACATTGCGGAAGAATCTGAGGAATTTCGAGTGGGTCACTCTCTTTCTCTATTGACCAGAACCCGAGACCGAGAGGAGAGAGTGAATGAAAAAGCCATTCGAGTAGGCCCCCGATCTTTATTTACGAGTGACCGGGGAGGGCCTGGACTGGGGGCCCCTACTTGGTTGGGACAATGACGATTCAGAGATTCTATTCTGCCATCGAATTCGAGAAATCGCAGTCGCAGTTGAAAGTAGCGCGAAATTGAGAACATTCCGCGGGTCTTTTCAGATTTGAACACGCGGCATATCGTTAAGAGCTTTTTGATTCTCTCTGAAATTCTTTGACGAGATTCTTGCATTTCAGTTCTGGGACGTTTTTCTGAACTGTTTGGAGTATTTTGAGAATCTTGGAGAATCTTGTCTGAAGCTAAGAGCCATTCTGGGAATTTTTTTCTAGCTAGAATTATTTACAAAAAAATTATGAAGTAAACCTGCTGCCCTACACTAGTACATACTCTATAGGGTTTCTGAAAGATTTGTGAAGATTTTGTTAACGGTAACTGAAAGATTATTATCTAAATATAACTTAGATTCTTCTTACTAAAGAATCTTAAGGATTCGGTGACGTTTGCATCGTTTGAGAATCTTTAGATTTACTGATGATGGATAGATGGATAGTTGGATAGTTGGATAGTTGGATAGTTGGATAGATGGATAGTTGGATAGTTGGATAGTTGGATAGGTGGATAGATGGATAGTTGGATAGATGGATAGTTGGCTAGTTGGCTAGTTGGCTAGTTGGCTAGTTGGCTAGTTGGATTGTTGGATTGTTGGATTGTTGGATAGATGGATAGATGGATAGTTGGATAGATGGATAGATGGATAGATGGATAGATGGATAGATGGATAGATGGATAGATGGATAGATGGATAGATGGATAGATGGATAGATGGATAGATGGATAGATGGATAGATGGATAGATGGATAGATGGATAGATGGATAGTTGGATAAATGGATAGTTGGATAGTTGGATAAATGGATAGTTGGATAAATGGATAGTTGGATAAATGGATAGTTGGATAAATGGATAGTTGGATAGATGGATGGATAGATGGATAGATAGATGGATAGACAGACAGTTAGACAGACAGAACCTTCGAGTCACTATAACGCTCTAGTAATAACCCTGATATTTAAGATTATTTTATGCTCATTCAGTATTTATTACTAGCTGTATAAAGTGTTATGTAATAAAAACACGCGTCTTAAAATTCAAACCCAAATAGCAAATTATTCAGGCATTAACTTGATAATCCATTGAGCCACGTGCATGGACTTCATATGGATGGACGGTGTCATAGTCACATAAGGAGATCCATGCAAGGAGGCACGCGGAGATTCACGGATTCTTGAGATTCATGTGAAGATTCATTCAGAGATTCTAGTAACTAGTCCTATACTTCCTAACGACCAAGACTAGTGCAGAGAGTCACGTAGAAGTGTCATGCGGACTCGTAGTCATTTGAAGGAATCTCGGAAAGAATCCTTTACCAACACGGAGAATCATACACCGACTTTGTTGTAATTCTCAAAAGCCGTACAAACTGAATCGCATATAGCAACACTGTCTCACAACTCGGGAGTTTTAGAATCCATGTTGAACTTGTAATCTTCCACCTTCGTTTTCAATCACACGATTGTATTTGGGTTGCGAACCCCCTTGTTCCACGTGTGTGACCGGTTGAAAAATGGAGGGGGGGGGAGGATTCGAAGGCGTGCGACTTTGCGAGTCTTTTGTTGCGTCCATTCATGACTATTTGAGCGTGCACACGCGCACTTGAGAAATGTACTCGTCCCAACTGAAGCCATTTTTCTATGCGACCGGCTTGACAAGTATTGTTGCTCCTCCAGCGGCGTTGCCAATTCCTTCTTTTATATTATTCCCCTCTGCTCTACCTTCCGTACTTTACAAATCAAAAATCCAACCCGGGTTCGGTCAATTCCACTCGAAGAATCGCTTTTTGAACGTTTTTCAACATGTCCCCCCCCCTAGCCTGGCTGTATATGCACGTGCATCAATAGGGTGTAATCAATGGGGGTGTTATTGATATTATGCAACAACAATATTCGAAAATTCTGTTGATTCTGTACAGGAGGGCTTGTATGCGTAGTGACGTCACGTCACGTGGCTCTTCATAGGCGCTCCAATACCAATATGACTTGTGGTAGAAACCTAAGGTAACCGGTTTCATTCATCATGCAGATATGTTGTTATATCACAACTCTTGATAGTATATACGCAAGATAAACCAAGAATGCGATCTCTGCATGTTGATTTTCAATGAATCAAGTTGGACATCATTCAGCTATTTGATATTTTGATATTGATGTTTTAAAAATACCCGGCGACGACTCTGAGAATCAAGACATCATCTAGGCCATTCATTTTGACACGACTTTATCTTGTTTTGACATGCGATCGTTTTTTTCTGTTTCACGTTTTAAAGTTCTCCCGCGTTTTTCCTAAGACAGAGGAGGGCCTTGCGTCACGGAAAGGCAATTGAAGAGATAGGAACCAACGAGAAAGCAGCGTGGAATCTGATTGGAAAAAAGTGGAATCTGGTGGAACACTTTGGTTTCAAAGTCTATTGAAACTTTGGCTTGGAATTCCAGTTTGATGGAAGGGTGTAATAGTGGAAAAGAATGACGTTTAGTGGAGTTACTGAGGGATATCAGTGGAACAAGTGGATGAGAGTGGAACTTGGACGCATATAGAGTGGAATTTGCAGTTTGCAGAGGAAAAGCTGAGGTTTGACTTGTTCTGTGGAATTCCAGTAGGGTTAGACAAAGTGGAATCTAGTGGAACAGTGTGGAACTGCAGAATGTTATGGGAACAAAGCGTAAAGAAGAAGTGCGGTGGAATCAAATGGAACGAAGTGGAAATGGGTACTGAAGTGTGGAATCTCCATAGTTTACAGTGCAATACAGGTTAGTGTGGAACAATGAGTAAGACCATTCCACTCCTGTTCCACTCCTGTTCCACTCATGTTCCACTCCTGTTCCACTCCTGTTCCATTCACGTTCCATTCACGTTCCACTCCTGTTCCACTTTAACAATCTCCACGCGTCACACTTCCAAAGACATCGGCGCCAACGTCTCACAAAACAGTCGTCGCTTTGACACAACCTTTGACCTTTGACCTTTTCTGCACTTGGCCCTTGCAGTGAATTATTATCTAGCTAGCATACTGAATTTAAACAAATTCAACACGTCCTCTTTATTTTTCAGACAATCACCCATCGTTAGTTAATTAAATTACAATGTAGTTTCAGAATTCAATTCTGTAAAACGGCGGGAAAAGATGTCAATAGTTACAGGAACTCAATCATATAAGAAATGTTACAGTCATTATTGTAAATTAAGGTTAAATTAGATGCAATTTAGATTAGATTTGAGTCGAATTCGTGGACTTGGATGCGTCGAGTCGAAAGTTAGCCCAATTACACGCTTGACTAGAGAAGGGGTCCTGTGGGAAAGGCGGATTTTCGGACTCTCTCCCTTGCTCGGTTCTCGAGACTTGGGTGCAGATTAATCAAAATTGCCATGGAATTTTCTCACGATGAATTGCACTCGACTTTGGGCATCAATGCGTCGCGCAAATTTCTCATTTATTCCTTTTTTTATATATTTTATAAAATTATCTATCTTCATTTGTGTTTTTTTAAATATTTTAGAAATTTATTATTTAATTCTATTGTTTATTTTATTATATTAAGTTTTACAGCGATTTATTCCTTTGATGTGTTTTATTTAAACCTCTATTTTGGCTATTTATCGTCCGTTTTCCAAGTATTCATTTTCTTTTTCATAAAAGGGATGTTTTTTAAAGTCTGGGAGCAATTTTGCAGACGGTGCAGAAATAAACTTGCGGCGTTGCCAAATTGTCTCGAATTACCTTGAATTTTTATCTTCCCCTTTAAACTCTCTTCCGCGTCGATTTACCGAGATTTGCGAAATGACGTAAAAATTGTCTTGAATAAATTAACGATAAAGTAGCGATAAACTGGAAGCTGAAATTTTATTTACATCAAATATTAATAAAGTGGTACTTAGTAGTAGTAGCAGTACTGCTAGCACTAGTATGGTAGTAAATAGTAAAAGTAGTATGTATGTAAATATAGTATGGGATAGTCTTAATATAGTAGCATATGTACAGTGTGTACTATACAGCAGTTTAGCATGGTAGTATAATAGTAGCATAGTGGTTAGTAGTATATAGTACTTGGTAGCAGTAATATAGTAGCATATATGAATAGTATGTAGTGTAAGAGTAGTGTGGTATTAGTAGTATATAGTATTTCGTAGTGGTATAGTCTGTAGTTTACAGTAGTTTAGTATGGTGGTATAATAGTAGTGCAGCATTAGTAGTATATGGCATAGTCTGTAGTATAAATAGTAAAATAGTGCATGTATTATGATAATCATAATATAGTTGGATATGTATGGTATGTAGTATACAGTAGTTAAGTATGGTAGTATAATAGCAGTATTCAAAAAATACTATTAGTAGTATTAATACCATGCACTATTTGGTAGTGGGAGCACAGAAGCATATGCATAGTCTGTAGTATACGCAGTAGTTTAGTATGGTTGTGTAATGGTAGTGTAGTAGTAGTAGTATATAGTGTTTGGTAGTAGTATAGCATAGTAGCAGAGGTCTAGTATATAGTACATATTAGTTAGTGTGGTGGTATAATAGTAGTGTAGTAGTCGGACTATAGTATTTGATACTAGTAGTATACTAGCATGTCTATAAGCACGTAGTAATACGGTATAGTTTTAGTAAGGTAGTACAACAGTATAGTGTAGTAATAGCATATAGCATTTGGTAGTAGTAATATAGTAGCCTGTGTGTAATATGCATAGAATACAATAGTTTAGTATTAAAGGAGTAAAGTAGTGTGTAAATAGTATGGTAGTACAATAGTAGAATAGTAGTAAGTAGTATAGTAGCCTATCGTACAGTACTATTATACAGTAGTTTGTTTGGTAGTATATAACAGTAGTGTAGTAGTAGTATTATATAGTATTCGGTAGTAGTATATATAAAAGCCCATGTGTAGTATGTATAGAATACAATAGTTTAGTATGAAAGGAGTAAAGTAGTGTGTAAATAGTATGGTAGTACAATAGTAGAATAGTAGTAAGTAGTATAGTAGCCATCGTACAGTACGTATTAGAGTAGTTTAGTATGATAGTATAATACAGTGTTTGGTAGCAGTAGTTTAGGTTTCTATATCAGTTGATCAAGGTGTTCTGCTATTTAGTTTCCCTTTGACAGGTTTTGAAGAAAATTCTAGTTTTTGAGGAGGCCGGAGGAGGAGGAGGGGGGGCTGTGTTATTGTTTGCGTTTGGCCCGTGTTATTACATTCAACGCTATTTACGAGAATGCATATTTATTTATTTTATTTATATTTTAAGTGGAAGGTACAAACGGTTGGTTATTGGACAAGTGCTGCGAGAAATAATAAATCTGGCAGCGCGCGTCGCTGCGCATTTCTCGGCTCGGCGGGCATTTTTCGGTCCAGAAATTCGCCAGCTGTTGCGCTCCTTTTCTCCGTCTCGCCCTTTTGACTTTTTCCTGATCTTGAGTCAACAAGCTCGTCTTGGAAATGTCCATAACCGTCTCTAGTTTGTTATTGAATTCAACTTGAATGAGGTAATAGTAAATTTATGTCTCGTAAAATCAAACAACTTGATTGGATACGATATGCGATGGATATTACGTATCGATATGATGTATATATAACATATTATGTATATTATTATCTATACGATACATTTATAGGTAGATTTATGTGGTCGGATTTGGTTTTAGTTTTATGGTGTTAATTTTTAATGAATTGGAATTAAGTTTGATTGACTTAATTATATTTATATTGCAGTTTTTAGTTGATATTGATGATAAGTAAAGGATTTGTTAAGTAGTTGTTTTGAATTGTCGCGCCTACGAGCCAATGGGATTTGAATTTGGCGCGCGCGCCAAACCAGGGCAGGCGCATGCGCGTGCACCCCAATTTGTATATTCGACGCTGGCGTAAACAGTAAACAATTAAGTAAACAAAGCGGGGCGACTAACCCAATAGGCGCTGATTGATCTTTTACAGGGGGGGGGAGGCTTTTGTCCCGTTTCGCCTGTTTCATTCATAAATAGTTCGTGACTTGTGCCCAATTAACAAATTCCTCCAACTGAGGAATTCCCCAGATTTGTTTCAATTTTATTCAATTAATTTATGACGTATAAGTTAATGAAGTAATTAATTAGTTGCAATCAATATAGATCAAGTAATCAAACTATTAGTTATCGATATTTTTTAATAGAGGTGAATATTGTAGTAGTGTATAGTTGACTGTGGCTGAAGTCGATTGAATTTGTTGAGTTTTTATGTCGATTCGATGTGGTACAACTTAGTTGTTGGGTTATTATACAAGTCACTTTGGGTTGTTGGACTATGTGTACAAGTGGGTTAATTTTACTGAAATTTAATTAGGCTTTACTCGCGTATCGATAAAGACGTGTTGTGATTAACTAGAGGTCATTTAAAAGTTAATTGCGTCATGAAGAAAGTCATTTAGGGGTTACTGGAATCGTTGATGATTTCTTTAGCTTTGAATATTAATTAAACATAGAAGCTGTGTTTCGTCTGATTAATGAGGAACTGATTAAGATTCATCTATGATTCATCGCAGATTTGTGCAAGATTCGCATTGACATTGGTTAGATTTTTTCCGAGATTCATTTCGAGACTCATTTGAGATTCATTTGAGATTCGTTTGAGATTGCTCGGGATTCATTTGAGATTCATTTGAGATTCATTTGAGATTCGTTTGAGATTGCTCGGGATTCATTTGAGATTCATTTGAGATTCATTTGAGATTCATTTGAGATTCATTTGAGATTCACTTGAGACTGCTTGTGATTCACCCGAGATTCATCTAAGTTTCGTTTTAAATTCAATTAAGTTTCGTTTGAGATTCATCGGAGATTCGTTTAAGACTGATTTGAAGTTTCGTTTGAGATTCGTCATCTGAGATTCTTTTGAGAATCGTGTGAGATTTACATAAAGTTCATTTGCGATTTGTCAGTGATTCATTTAAGATTCACTGAAGATTTATTATAAAATCTTTCCATAAAATAAATAATGTATAAAGATAAATAGATGTAACGTGTAAACCATCATAAATTCTATCATATTCTCTAATACGTATATCAGATCTATTAACACAATGTATAGGGACTCGTATAAGGTTCACTCAAGTCATTAAACTTGAATGAATCATTTGAAATTGGAACCCAGAGACGTTACAGCCAAACAGAATATGATTCTTGGCGTGTGGGGGCGGGTGATGGGCGCCCAACTGCCAAGAATCTCTCCAAAGTCATTTGCATGTAATCAAGACAAATTGCTTGGATCAAAAACAACCACCTCGAATATGGGGGACAAAAAAATGTCGAACCAGGGTAGGGGGTGTGCGTGGCACTTTGGCCCCCCACATGTGTGTCATGTGTGGTTTCGAACTCGCTTTGGCATGACTTTGATTTCAAGTCGATTTTCATAGTCGTATAATTCCCATCAAATATTCCAACTTTTTAAGTGGAATGTTGACTTTTTTGAGTTGAATGATTAAAAGGTTAATTGGTTTCTAAGTGATATGATCTAGTCGATGAAGTTGTCAAGTCGGTTTTGAAATTGCTGTGAGAATCTGAAATGTTGAAAGAATCTTTGACCACCTTTTTCAGGATTCCTTCTTAAAAAATGAAGAGAGAGAGAGAGAGACATCACGTTTTATGTTTTAGGTTTCATTTCAGATATACAGGTTGGAAAGAATCTCGAGAATCTCGGTAACAACCGGATGCATAGCTGCTTAATGGAGTGGATATCCGCGAGATTCTGGGGATTGGTTTCGGGATTCTTGATTAATGATGTCGATTTGAATCGGGAATCCGGAATCGCAAGTCCGCGTTTAATATGAACAGAAAACTGGGCGGGAAATTTGAAATTGAAAGGGTGCATAACCGCGTTGGCTTTGAGGAACCGGATTCGAACTTGCAAAGCGTAACGGTTACTTTTTGAAATGAAAATCCGGGAACCTTGGGATTCTCATTGAAACACTAAAGAATCTCGGACTTGAAACCTTGAAAAGAATCTTGCAAGGAATCGTCGGTATGCCAAGGAACTGACTATTGGATCGTAACAAGAGTTTTTGAAGTTTTGTAGAAATCGGTAATTTTAAGTAATCGATTATTTTAACTTGATTCGAAACCGTTTAAGTAGATAATATTTAATGAATAATTTTTAGTTTAATGATTTGACTTTGATTAAGATATCAAAATTTGAATGGACCAATCAGGAATCGTCGTTAACTATCGACTACTATAAACAAATCGATAGCTAATATTATTTTCAGTCTGTTATTTTAAATCTTTTTTTAGATAACTTAATTAAAATTCATTTCAATTAGTTTAAAGTAATAATCATTATTGTCATAAAGATACTGAAAGGGAGAGCAAACCCGTCAGAAGCCGCCCTTAAGTATCGATTACTATAAGTGAATCGATTACTAATATTTTTTAAACACATTATTATTTTACAACCTTATGTCGGTGATTTTAAGTAAATATAAATTAAATCAAATTAAATTAAATAACAGTACTTTATAACGACGCTGAAGGAAGAAAGAGCCAATCAAAAGTCCCACGTTAATGAATAACTATCGATTACCAAAAAACACCTAATAAATATTTTTAAAAATCAAGCTAATTAACTTGACTTCGAGTTAATTAAACTAGCAATAATTGAACTTGTTATTGTTATTCTCGTTGCAGGTAATTGACAGAAGCAGCCCTGTAATTGGTCCTTTTTTCCGAAACCAAAAAATTACTCGGGGCCGGTTTGAATCTAGCGCCACCTGGTGGCAGTTGTTCAACAGGGGCGCCCAGCTGCGTTAGTTTCAGCTCCTGCAAGGGGCAATCAGTCGCTCTTCAACCGTCGAGCAGTCAACACCTAAACCGACTACTGTGCATCTCTACGTAAGCGGTTTTCGAAAACCAAAACCACCCAAACAAGGGAAATTCGAAAAAAAAACAAGACAGAAACTATGTTCAGAAGAATGGATACAACGTTGTCGCAGACACCCCCTGCAGTTTGATTTCCTGGAAAAAAAAGAGGCGGGAAAGATTCAACAGTGTGTCAGTGGGTGTTCTGCATTGATTGCATCGAAAGTTTGAATCAGTTGCGTCTAGAAGAAGAGGGATATAAAGAGAAATGTCTGCGATACGCTGGTGCTTGTGCATGTTGGTGGTGTGCTTGAGCGGATGCGCCACGGCGTCGGGAGTGTTTGAGATGCGGATTAAAACGTTTTCCAACGACGGCGGTCGCGACGCCGAGTCGCGCTGCTGTCGAGCGACGCGCGTCGCCGGGTCGGAGCGCTGCAGTCAGACGTGCGTCACCAAGTTTCGAGTGTGTCTGACCAACTATCAGCTGAAGATCGACCTGGATGGACAGTGTGTCTATGGTGAATACACGACGGCCGTGCTCGGTGAGAATAGCCTCTCGCTGGTGGCCAATAACAGTGTCGAGTTTGCGTTCGACGGGACGTGGCCGGTGAGTGGCAACTTCCAATATTTTATTTTTAAAAAAGCAATTCTATTTTAAAAGAATATTTAGAGAATTTATTGTTCTATTCAGAAATCATCAAGTACATTTAATTAAGATTTAAGTTTAAACACAAGAATCTGGGATTCGTGTCAGGTCTGTTGAGAATCGCATAATTGGATCACGTGGTTGATTTCATCAATAATGAGTAGCTATTAATAAATTGGAGTAATCAGTCGGATGGCCAGTGAGTAATCACATGGCAGAGTGATAAGTAATCACGTAGTAATCGGTTAGTAAATCGGTAATCATTTTAAACCAGAAAAAATTAAGCTCAACAACAGATAATCATGTCATGTCATTAGATATAATTAGTACTAATATTAGAGATAATCAAGTTGGTTTAACGATCTGCTGCTATAGCTTTACCATCGTTATGTGAATCAATCAGTTTCTGTAATCATCTTACCCGTTACAAACCAGTTACGTCAATCATGTAATCACTTAGTAATCGGATCTGTAATCAAACTAGCTAATCACGGAAATTAGACACCAGTAGTCGGTCTAGTAATCATGAAGGAACCGTAATCGTCCGTCCCATTACTGGACCGTCAGTTGAATCACTAGTAATCGTTATAGTAATCATATGTACCCGAGTAATCATTTGTTATTCGTCTTCAAATGACAGGGCTACTTCTCGCTGGTCCTGGAAGCGTGGCACCAATCTCCGGAAGCTTCCTCTCTGACGACAGGTAAATCACACACTCGTCTTATCCAAACTCGTGTTAAATTCCCACTGATTAGACAGCACTTATCTCCCAAGTACCCGGTAATCAAGTGAAACTCGAGGACATTTGGCTTTCTCATTAAAATGAATAAAAAAGTAAACAAGAATGGTTAAAAAGGTGAGAGACTGTCAAGTGGGGAAAAGGAGGACTCTTCTTTTCTGATAACAGAAAAAGTCACACGCACTTTTTTGGGGGGTGAAATCCTTTTTGGAAAAAGCACAAGACGAAGAAGGCGAAGAAGAAGAGTTTACACACACAGCGTATCTAATGGAGTAGAAGGGCGCCCTGCTGAGGGGAACCTCTGCAGAAGAGTGTTTCTTCCCCTGCCAGTGTTCCCACCGTTTTTCCCACTCGTTTTTCTCCATATTCTCTTTGGGGTTGGGCAAGTCAGAAACCCCCCCCCCCCCGTTTTTTTCGCACGATAACCTATTAGTAATACTAGAAATTGTCTAAATTAACTAGTCTATGTACTAAAGCGATAAATATGTACACTGAAATGATAAATCTAATAAATTAATATGTATATATAATAAGTTTTTAATTGGTATGTTTATTATAATCTGATTGTAATTTATAAATTTGTAAATTGATTCGTACAAAGCTCACTTAAGAGAGGAGATTTATTAAACTTTTCCAGGTTAGTAATTTTAAATTGACAAAATTAACAGTAAATCAAATTAAACTAAAATCTGTGAAAATTTGAGCTTAGACAGCCGGAATAGAAATAATGCGTTGGTCAGTTATGTAATAATGATTTTAAAATGACGAATTGAATGATGATAGAAAGCCAAGAGGATAACTTTTGAAGAAAATAGATTTCTGCTATTATTATGTGTATTTGTATCAGTTAGCACATTGCTCTGCATTTATTACCTAATACTCATATTTTATAATATTTCGAATTGTTTACACTTTACTCGCATATTTTGATAATATGACGGTGGAGTGATGTTGCGAAAGAAATATAATTTCTGCTCCTTCATTAATTGATGGATTGCTTTTATATATATGATACTACTTATAGTAAATTAATTGCCGTTTATTCAAATAAATAGTTTGCCCGTTCCGAAAATGTGATGAATGAAATCAGTTTATTTTATTAACTAGTTTAATAAAATATTAAATTAATTCCCTCTGAGATTCTTTAAAGGTGTTTTAAAATAGTTAGGTAGGTAAAATAGTTGGTAGGTAGGGGGGTCTGCAACTCTTGGGAAAATTTTTAAAAAAGAAGAGGGGTTGCCAACCCCCCTCCACTCAACCCCCGCGTGGTTCTAATTTCGACTTCCGCTTTTTTTCGTTTTTCTTTTTGATATATTTTTTTATTTGGCGAGAGTTTGGACAATTACAACCTGGCTGATCATTTTCCCTTAAATTCCCTTCCTATGAAAAAAGAAACATAAAAAATAAATAGAATCAGAAAAATAGGGAAGAAAGTAAATATTAAAGGGGAAAAGGAGGAAAACCCCCCTGAGGCCAAGTTTTTACCCCGTCAAAATGCCCTGGGGCGGTTCCCATGCTCTGAGATTGATGCAATTTACTCTTTTCCACAGCCATTTTTCTTTCGTATCTCTTTGAAAGGACGTTTTTCATTGGTTTCTTAAACTTTGCGTTCCTAGCTGTGATTGGTCTCCTTTTTTTAAGTTTGACTGTAATTAACACTCTAATTAACTTCTATTATCCAATATAATCGTTATGTTAGTATTTGTTTAATTAGCTAACACTTAACGTCATCAAGTGAGTTTTATGGAATGGATTTAAAATTTAATTTTAAGAAATTATCGTAAATTTTTACTTTTTCAGAAGCGGGTTTTCCATTGGTATGAATTTTTTACGTATACCTAGTTGTGATTGGTGCAAATCTATCATGTAAACTAAACCTGGAAAAAAATTCTAATTGTGATTTGATCATTTTTTATTTATTTACTTAACTAAGAAAAGCAACAGGGAAATGTTCAGTTGTTATTATCTAAGTACCATTGAATTATTGAATAAAGTTGAATGTCGTTGATTAGGGAATTCGCTGATAATGCGGTTGAATGTATCGCGATACATGGCGCCGTCGGAGCAGTGGTTGAGCGACGCGTACGCGTCGGCCGACCACGCACTGACGTACGATTTGCGCGTCAAGTGCGACGCCCACTACTACGGAGACGGATGCACCAAATTGTGCCGGCCCAGGGACGACAAGTTTGGCCACTACACGTGTTCCCAAAACGGCGACAGGAAATGCCTACCCGGATGGACTGGCGAATACTGCACTCAAGGTAAAATGTTTCGACAAGTTCCTCTTTTT